>JAVQKC010062695.1:0-16926 GCA_036025475.1 Philypnodon macrostomus
TAAATAGTAAAAACAACTACCGGTATTGAGAGTAATAATGGGATACGGACTCAAACATTGGTCAAGCACTTACGTTGCTAGGATGTAACAGTTCATTCGAAAGTGTTTTTGTGGAGATAATAACTCATCGTTTTACTCTGAGAACAATATTCTGCCCTGACTTCAACATACATTCTAGCATTAACATTTTTATACATTGCACATTCTTCTTTTGAACACATATATTATTTTGCCAGTTATTTACAAATACATTCACAAGACATTCAAAAAAGACGGCCCCTGCCTTAAGGTACAGTACTCCATATGGCTTTATGGTGAATTGGTATAATCATTTGAATTTGAAGAGCCCTCATGGCTTCTTCCAATAAATAATCCTTGTTGCTGTACCCTTGTGAGAATAATAAAGGCGAGTTTCAGTCATTCCTCTTCAGCTAGTCTGTTCCTTATGGAGGCTCTCATTGTCCTGGTTCTGTTTGTTTAGTGTGTCGAGTGCTGTTTGGGTGTCCTTTCGTTCCTCTACGGAGCAGTTAGACACAGCGTTGGCCATGATGCAAAACTTCCTAAGAAGGATCTCCCGGAAGAGCAGATAGACCCAGGGATCCAGGATTTGGTTTAAGGAAGCCAGACGGATGGCTGTCAGAAAGAAGTTACAGTCCAAATGAAAATCCCGGCCAGAGATCAGGTTGGAATTCCCCATTGTTGAGTTGCAATCGTGGGATGAGATTCTAGTTGAGATCATCCTTAACATTAACACCTGTGGAAACACAGAGTGGAATGTCATGAATTTATAATGTAATGATTTATATTCAGTACACATATCTTAATACTAAATATCTTATGAATGCAGAAATCAGTAATAATCAGCCCCGTTCCAACAGTACTGTCCAGTGTTTCTATTAATATCCACAGTGGGACTCAATAAATATGTAACTGAGAATGCATGACCTCATAGAATCAGCAGCAGACCCTTCCAGCAGGGCCCAGCTAAGTGAATTGGCCCCTAATTGATAATGATAGCTGTATTTCAAAAGGGCATAATCTCACAACTGGTCTAAGACTTGGGGGCAGGCTGTAACATTGTAAAAGCTTTGTCTGACAATGACTGAATATTGGCAATCAAACCTTTTTGTAAAGTAATTCATATTGAATTGAAGACTTACCAGTAGGGGAGACCAGCATATCAACAGGACGCACATGATCCCTAATAACTGAACGACTGTCTCTGTGGTGAGCCGTTCCCACTGTTTTGACGAGTGAGAAGTGCCAGACTTTGTTTTACAGCGAATGATTAACCCCCGGATAGTCACAAAATTACAAGAAAGTGTCACCAACAGCGAGAAAACCCCGAGTGCGGCGAAAGTTGTGGAGAAAAACATGTTTCCTTGAACCTCTCTGTCCCCAGTGCTGATAAAGCACCAAGTGCCCGGCCACTGACGCGTGTATTTCCCCACTCCGACGATAGGCAACAGAGCAAACAGCAACACCAGACACCATATGACAGCCAGAGTCTGTTTGGTCACACTGGTTTTCATGTTTTTAGAGTACCAGTGCGGGTTTGTTATGGCCGTGGCTCTCTCTATTGCCATAACGCTGGCCATAAACAGAGCGCAAAGCCCAAAAGTTGTCATACACACACCAAAGAAAGGACACAGATAGCCCGAAGAATCTATTCTCTCCCATTTCAGGTCGGCCCTATAAACAGATATGACTATTGGACTTGTCAAAAGCTGTCCGAAGAGGTCTGTAAGTGCCAGCGAGCCAATGCAAAGTAAGAACGAGCGTTTCCGTTTGTTTTCTTTTTTTCTGTAGGAGACATACGCGAGGATAAGAGCTAGTGAGTTGCCCACCATCCCAGTGATCATCATAGTTATGGGAAAACCCACTGATACAGATCCACAACTGGAGTTCTTAGTGACATTGCTCTCGTGCGGCGTCTTGGACATGTTGGAGCCCAGCATCCCTCCAAAGGTCCCCTGAAAGTCCTCGAGGGAATCGCAAGCTTCCACTGTCATCCTTCTGGCAAGGATAAACGCGTATGTACAGAACAGGCCATGTGTGAGCTAGTGAACACGCCAGTGCTCCAAACTGAATGCGCTGCGTAAAGGCGCATCGCTTAGTGGGGGCTTCAAGACCGCCCACATCATCAAGCAGTCTTGACTGGTACTCTGTTATAGGGTGAGTGGTGTAAAAGTCCTTACCCCATCAATTAAACAGCCTACCTCCTTTTAAATAGACTCATTTCCAAATAAACCCTCCATTATCCCTAAGTTGGGACTTATTAATTCGGAAGCCCGTGCGACCCAAATAGCCACATTTAGGTCTGAGTTCTTTACTTAACACAATTAGCCCCGCTGCATATTGTTAATTGAACGTCTTTTATGTGTGTACTTAATGTGTGTCTTCCTAGTTACTAATTATTATTATTATTATTATCTGGAGTCTAGTCTTGTCCATTTGAGTATTATTACTTGCTTACTGGTTTGAGTAGTTTTTTGGTTATTTCAGCAAAACCATAAAAGCCACATGACGTTGGTAACATGAGTGAACTCTGCGCCATCTGTTGGCCAACATTTATATTACAATTAATTACATCTAAGCACTCTGATGTCTACAAGCGATTTCTGACTTGATTTAGTCAACAAACACAAAAACTACATTTTTGAAGTCATTTTATTTACACGTGTACACGTTGAGGTTTCATCAACAAAAATACTGTCTTGTTGAATTCTATGCTGACCGGGGAATTAGTATTTATGTTATGTTCTCTCGATCTAAAACTCTGTTCTTAGTGACATATTACTTAATAGTTTATATGCCTCAGATGTGTGAAAAAACTAGGCAGCTTGAATAACTTTTAAACATCTAATAAAGACAAAATATTATGAATACTTACCTTAAAAAAATCAAAATCAAAACGGATTAGACCATAGCTACATTTCTCAAATTCAGTTTTGGTGTGCAGGACTTTTAGCTTTCACACAAAAATCTCATGAATTTACCTTGGGTGAAAAGGTAATTGATACTGTTCCTACAGTACATGTCTGCAAAGTGAAGGATTGACTACAATGACAATATTACGCTAAATGACTTGATTAGATTGAACTCTTTTCACAGTATATTTGATATTTAAAGGACTGAACAGCTGTGTCCTGAAGAGCTATAGTTAAAGACTTGTCACAGACTGGTTGTACTGCATATGACTGAAAAGGGACAATTAAAAATAATAGTCAAAAAAGACTTTGGAGAATGATGATAGATCAACGGTAAATCAACAGTATATACTGAATGGACGTGGGGTTTCTCTTCCACAACATGCACTGGTGCTAGGATTCCTTTTCTTGTCCAAAGTGTTTTAAGGTTATTTCTTTTTTGAACTGGAGCCAGAATTGGAAGACCCAGAGGACTGCCCACGCTGCCTGCAAATGAAAAACACCATGGGAAGGAGATAAAGGTCAGCAGGATCAATTTATTATGAATACCTAGAAATACATTATACCAATATAACATTAATCCTTTTATATTCAAGTAAGTCTGACAATTCCCAAAAGAAGGCATCAAACAAAGAATGTTTGTGCCATTGTGGTATTCCACATAAACCCAAACCTTTCGGACGAATGAGATCTAGAGCGCCTGCGTTTCCTCCCTCCAGAAGAGGACCGGGAGCGACTGCGCTTCAGTTTCCTCTCGGGGGAAGAGGAGGGTGAGCGGGAGGCCTTCTGCGGAGACGAGCCCTTTCCAGACCTGGAGCTGGATCTTGTGAAAGGATAGACCAGGTGCAAAGGTCAGTAAGAAGTCAATGCATTAACCTGTGTGGGTATTTATCAAGATGCTCTCAATGTTTTAGGGTTTTTTTCAAATATTAAATCCACTTGGATACCGCTACTGATGAGAGATGCTTGATTTAGCCCCCAGATATCTACTCTGATTTCTTATCTTCTACATAAACACATTTAGTTAGGAAATCAAATGAATTATGGCCAATAAAACATTATATTTCTATCTTATTGTAGGCCATAGGACTGATCTTAACGATTGTCCTACACACACACTCTCTGAGGGAGAGAGTGCATGTCACCTCATTCACCTGGAACGGGACCTGGAGCGAGAGCCAGATCTGGAGCTGGACGAGCTTCTCGAAGGGGACCTGAAAAACAAAAACACTTTCCAATAATCACAATAAATACCAGGAAAAATGACTAAACAACAGAGGATCAAAAACCGGTGACTATATCTCTATCACATTTTGCTGAATAAAACAGTTCAGAGTTGCATATAAATTACATTCATTTTGACGTGTTTCACACAAAAGATAAAATTATGTGAAACCCAAAAATTACCTGAAAGACATGCTGCAAGTGTTAATTTCTGTATAAGTCTAATTTTACTAAAGGAGAGGGAGGGGTTTAAGAAGGAAAATCAAAGTTTGCAGAACAATAAAATGAATTGAATAAATGAATATAAAGCTGATACTGACATTTTGCCTGGAGTTACCCTTTGACCTGTACCCGTTTACCTGGACCTGGACCGAGAGGCAGAGCTGGAGGAGCGAGAGGAAGAACGGGAACGGGAAGAACCCGAATGACTGCCCTTCTTCTTCACCTCCGCTTTATCCTCCTCCGCTTTATCCTCTTCCTCATCGCTGGCGTCTAAGTCATACTTAGACAAGTCTCCATCTTCATCGTCATCATCATCCTAAAGCAAAGCATTTTTTACAATATTACGTTTGTCGTCTTTCAGTCGCATATATAGTGCGTGTGCTTGTATAGTTACTGTATATACACACACACACGGTCACAAAACTTACATCAAGTTTGTATTTGGAAAGGTCACCTTCCTCATCATCTTCCTCCTCTTCCTCCTCGTCATCTGGTTTTGGCTCCTTCTTTTCAGTTTCTTTTGAGGAAGAGGTGCTGTTGCTTTTACCGCGAAACTTTTTCTTTTTTCTACCAAACTGTTCCAGAAAAAAACTAAATCAGTGGAAAATGTTTTTTTTTTTTTTGTTATTTCTCAGTTTTTAAGTTTCCACTGACCTCATCATATTCACCATCAGACTCCTCTCGCTCAATGTACTCCACATTCTCTCTCTCGTTAAAGCCTCCCCCATAACCTGACGGGAAAACATTTACATTAAAAACAAAAATACCCTTTTGTGTCCAATGACAGCGACTAAACATTATGAACCTGTTCTTTCCTCGAGCTTGGCATATTTGGGTGTATTACACATGTTGCACTCTGATCTTCTGGCCCAGTTCACATTGCCACATCTTTGAATCACAGAGAATACCAGTGTTAATGCATGAAATACAGGCAAAAACAGATACAGACCCACTAAGTTGAAGCTTACGTTTTACACTGCCAGTCATTCGCACTGAACAGACCTCTGCTTTTTTCTGCTAGTGTTTTTCCTATTTCGGTTCCTCCTGCTTTCATCATCTTTGCCTCTGTAGTTTTCTCTGCAAAAAGTGACAACTTCACGTTAAACATCAAGTTAAAAAAATACTTTACGTTTCGCATTCAATAGAATACCTCACCTCTACCGCATCTGTTGCAACTGGTTCTCCTTGCAAAGTTGACATTTCCACACCTGTAAATATTGTCAAAATATGGAAATTAATATCACTCTTGAGCTCCCGTAGTCTCGTCACACAATACAGCTTCTTCAAGTTAGCAAGGATTCTGCTAAACGTTCTGTATCAGACTATGAGCCCGTCTATCTGGTGATATCACAAACGAAACTCAAAATGCTCATTACGGAATTGTTTGCAAAAATCTTAATTTCGAATTGTCTATCAAATATAGTCAATGTTAATATAACCTGCGACGGCATAAACTCAACTAGGCCTTATGTGCTAGCGCTGCTAAGAGCTAAGACGTAAATAGAAGCTGTCCTTTTCCAACCCCACACACACACACACACACAGGACATTCCGTTATTTGCAAAAACGTAGGCGGTCTTACTTTTTATCAGGACAGATCCAGTCCCCATCGCTCACTCGAAAACTCTTTCCTGACATTTTTGATCCAACACGGCGCTAGCCTCTTGTGCAGCCTCTGAGCGTGCGCCACTGTGTCCTTCCTGAATCCACAGGCTCCTCCCCAGTGCGAAGGGGGTGACGGAAGTCTAGGAGAGATGGCGATCACGCGTGGAAAATAAACCGTTATAAAGCATGTCATACGTTAGTGCGATTTCACTATATAATACATCCTCGTACTTTCTTCCTGTGTGCGTAGGCTATTCCTCCAGATAAAGGTTACAATAATACATAGGCTACTGCTACTTTAAACTCAGTGTGGAAATGCAAAGGCGTTTGTTTTGAAGGACATTTGACTTTCTTCTCCATTAGAATTGTTCACTTATTCACGTTCCCTTTCCTTCCACACTACCAGATATGGCCACTAGATGGCAGTTAAACCTTAGCTTTAGGTCTGCAAACGGTCACACGCCCTCGGTCCTTCTGTTTCACTTTGGTGCGTCCTCTTCTGTTGTTGTCCCGGTGACTGTTCCAATACATACAATACATCATGTTCACCAGATTAATGGTGATTTTCCATTGTTGTAGTTCTTGAACCCAGCCTAGATAAGCATCACATTTAGGATGCCATATAGTCACAGCAGGGGCCACTTAAGTAAAGTGCATGCAATTTATAATCATGATATTATAGTGTTAGCTCAGGAAATACAATACGCTTTTCATATTTTTATCTTGCCACCATTCTCCGTTCACAAACATGTACATTTATAACACTAATATTCTTTTATTTGTTCAGCTATTGTCTATACACTTGAATTGGCAGATGTGAAACAATACTGGATGTTCAGAAAACTAATGATCGGCTTAAAAACATGGCAGATTTATTCAAATGTGGGGAATCATTTTCATATAAACAAACCTCACTGGGACTGAGGCTCCCAAAAACATCAATACTACAAAATAACCTACCAAATGCTCTATTGTACAGCCTCTTCAATGTAATGATAGTCATTTTGCTTCTGTGTTATTTTTGGCACAGCTTTAGTCACACATTCCTCTATAATAAGTGTATCTCTTGGAAATTCTTTATCTCACTCTCAGCTGGTCTTAAGCCAAAGCAAGTGGATGTCATTGATTGAACCGTTTTCATGAGAGCATCAGGTGAGATAATTAAGCACTTCTTTTGCCCTTAAATTCACTGATAAACACAAAGATATGCGAAGAATTGTGTTGAGCTGTGGATTCTTCAGTGCATTTGCCCTTGTCTTTCCAGTCGTTGGTCGTCAAAGTCAATGCCCCTTGGAGGTCACTGTCACAGCTGCGGCGTGACCCTGACAGTTTCAGTATTTTAACTCCAGTCCATTACTGTCCTTCGTCCATTCTTCCACCGAAGCTTGGCCGCTGTGTTTTCAGACTTGACGGATTTATTTTAATTGCATACACTCAAGATGAACTGAACACATTTTTAATCATACATTGTTGTAATAGTCCTGTATCTGTTAGGCTGACATGCATTTGATTTATGAGCCAAGCCATGAAGATTATTAGGTCCAGGGGCCGGCACTGATAAGATATCTAGTCTCCAGTCACATGTCGGGACCATCGTCTTTGTGTTTAAGGAAATGACTTTCAGACCCCATCTGTAACCTCTCGAACACAATATACAGAAACCAAAGTTTGACTTGCTATCACCACATCATTCTCATAAGTAGGCGGGTTATTTGTGTACAAGACTTGGAGAAGATGTTCCTTCAAAGTGGCCACTATATAAGTTAGACCCTGTATTTTAAAAGTGCCCACGGTGCAACCCATCATTTTAGGCTATGATGATGTATTGAAATCAATTCAATTCAAGGTTTCAGGTTTCAGTTT
The DNA here is from genome assembly GCA_036025475.1 of Philypnodon macrostomus. NCBI lineage: Eukaryota > Metazoa > Chordata > Actinopteri > Gobiiformes > Eleotridae > Philypnodon > Philypnodon macrostomus. The sequence goes on from JAVQKC010062695.1 coordinate 7,845, forward strand.
ATTTGTCATATGCACATTCAACACAGGGTCAAAAAATGCAATGAAATGCTTTGGATCGGAAAAGAACCGTTAGACTCACTAAGACACTCATGAAGTACTAGTAGCATGCAGTAATAGTACATGGTAAAAAAAAGTGTGCAAAAAGAGATAAGTAACAATATAATAAACAGAGGTGGTAAAATACTTCAGATGAATTTGTATTGACTTCAGATGAATTTGTATTGATGGCTATCTGTAGGCCTTGGTTGGTGATTAGATAATTTGCTGTTTATGTTAGCATGCAGTTCAATAGATGTGCCTTATGAAGTGGCCTGTAGGTGTATCTGGCGAACAAAGGCATGAATAAATGTGGCATGTTCATTTGTAGCACACATCTGCGTGAAAGATTCAGTTAGGAGTCAATTTAACAGCACTTAGGTAAACAATGCCCCATTACATTTAAGTGGCTTTGGCATTTCTTTCTTTTCTTCTGACCAATGTACAACCTGCCATCTGATAATGTCCTGGGTCGATACCAGCACTGGCAGAGATACGTCATGGGTGTCAATGAGGCTCTGGCCGGGCTCACACAGTTTTCTATCCGAGTGGCTGGTTACGGATGGGCGTTCCTGAGCTGCACAGCCTCTGACAGGGGAAGGCAGGCATGTATATAGGATGGGAGAGACCGGCCGCAAGCCACAAGGGCCTTCCAATTCTGACAGATGGCACAGAGCACGGTCCCAGGAAAAAAGAGGCAGAGTGTTGGCCGATGGAGGTTGGCATGTGCGGCCCTACATTCTGGTATTTGAACCATGAATCAGCTCTAAACAGAGGGGTGACATGGATTTTCTCAATGTGGATGTTTTTTTAACTGAGCTGATGGCATGTCCTTGTGCACATGTGTTTTGTAAGAGGTGGCTGTTATTATGTGTGATGTTATAACCTTGTGTGTTATATAAATTTATACACCGTATCGATGCTTTGATACTGCTAAATAGAGTGCCATTTTTAAAAGTATTAACAATCAGAACACAATAAAGCTTCAAAGGGTCACAAGCCTGGATAAATGGAGAGGGTTACACCAGAAAAAGCATCCAGTTCAAAACCTATGCCAAATCAATATGTAAACCACTACACACAATGAACTGTTGAGGCAACTCTAAAAGAGAAAAACCAAATGGAGATAATAAGAAGATGGTTTGTAGGATGGCAAAGATCCCTATCAGGATTACGTAACGATAGTGAACCAGCTTTAGTACAGTGTGCATTGTTCTGGATCACCAGTGCTCTCATTCAGCCCTTATCACTAAAGCACATTCATTTTAAAAGTCATGTGACATGCAAGCCACTCTTAATCACATGTTGTAAGTGCAATCTCAAAAGCATCATGATGGGCACAAATCTACTGTTTTGTTGTATTAGAGATTAAACAACACAGAACTAGGCCTGTGCTGTCATCCCCCACAGCGAGGTGTATATCGGCAAAACACCTCCATTCGTCTGCCACAACTGGCACCAACCGGCACCTTAATCAGACATTGTGTGATTTCAAGTCTTTGCCAGATATCCTTCACAAACATCAAAAAAGACAAATAGACCCTTCCCATGTTTGCCATGGTTTGGAGGCGGGGCCTCTTGATTGCTTGTTAACAATATAAATCCCTTAGAAATTACACAAGCATTAGCAGTTGTGGCAGACGTATGGGGGCCTTTCGCCGATATACACCTTGCTGTCGGGATTCATCGGGCTCAAATTGTGAAAGAGTGGTTCAGGGAGCATGACATAATTTTCACACATGGATTGGCCACCACAGAGTCCATGTGACATTGACACATCGGACTTTGGGGTTACAACTTTGACCAATAGTAGTCAAGTTTTACTTTAGTCCCTCTCCGCCCTCTACAGATTCGCAGAATGGGGTCAGGTAGTCATTTTTAAACACTTAAATAAAACATTTTCTGATTTCAGAAAACTTAACACCTTTGAGTGTTAAATCCAAAACACCTAATATTCTGGTTTTGATCAAGAAAGAAGAGTCGACAGTTTCCAAACACATATAAATGGGCTATGTTAAAATTTGGTGGAACTGGTCAAATTACACACTAACAATAATTGAGATATAGATTTGTATTTCCCTGTTTATATATAACATTTTAAACCCAGTTAATGTCGCTTTAGAACTTAAATTGTAAAAAATCGAATAGTTTTACTTTACACCTTTCTATGTTGCATCAAAAACCCCCGTCGTCCGTGACACGGCCGCCTACTTGCAATGAACAAATGTCATTATGTTTTAGTAAACCAAGTAAAAATTGTAACAGATGTGTTCAGGGCTGGGGGGTAATTAGGACGAACACCGACGTGATTCCATAATATCGTCGTTTCGCCGATATAATTACCCCCCGGCCCTGAACACATCTGACTAGCATTTTTACTTGGTTTACTAAAACATGACATTTGTTGATGACCAATATGATCGCAGTTACATCTATAGTACCCCCATAGACTGAAAGAAGAATGTAGTTTTAGGGAATTTTACAAAATTTGACAAAAACATTCTTCACAAACATCCAGACAAATCAAAAAAGTCAAATAGACTCTTCCCATGTTTGTCATGGTTTGGGTCTTAGGTCTCTTAATGCTCGTTAACAATATTAAACCCTTAAAAATAACACAATATCTGTATATATAGCAAAATAACCTTTCTGATATAACTGCAATGGTGAGAATACACAATCTGCTCCTATAAATCACAACTATCCCATGTCTGGAGTTCTGTGAAGAGCCCTGCCTGAAGGGCTTTTACAAAAATCATGTTCCTCTATCTAAGCTTTGAAGAGACAATAACACCTCAGTTGATCTTGGGCATTTCAGCTGACAGCTTCAGCGTGTTGAGTCCAGTAGATCTTGACAGAGTCGAGAATTGGAGGACTGATGCTGGTGTGTAGTGTAAGAGACATTGTTCTTCAAATGGAATCAGAGCCATAAAGTGTTTAAAGAGTAGGGCCGATACCACTTGATGATTCGGGTGTTTTGGTATAAAATGCAATTTCCAAAGCCCTGCTCCTCCATTAGGGCGAGGCCGGAGGGATGTTCTACAGTGTCATCTCTCAAACGCTTTTGTCAGGTCGGTGTGGCACAGTCGGGTTTAATTGCCACACATATGCCTTTTGGGGATCCCTCCAAAAGGAAAGAAATCAATGTCCTTTCTGCACAGATGCCAGACAGAATAAAGTGAGCATCATTCAACCTGTGGACCCTCGTGTCACTATATGTCTAAGCATGAAGTGAAAAATAATAGAAAACACTCAAGTGTACAGGACACCAGGGCAATACAGACAGGAATCCATCTGAATGGTTTTCTGTCTATCTATTTTAGGGCTAGTTCTTATCATCTCTCAATGCACATCTCTATCATTCATATTGCCTTTAAAATATACTGAGAGGCAGTGGGGGCCAAAGTACTCAACTTCAGAGTCAAAGTATAGATCCTTCTTGTCAAAAATTACACCAATACAAGAAAAAGTCACTCTATATCACATTATTACTTGAGTTAAAGTACTGCAGTATTTGCTTTCAAAAACACTTTTTACTTCTTAATAATTACATGACATTTCTTCTACAAACTAATAGACCAAAAATATGAACATAGTTTTTATATTTTCTACCCTCCAGATATGATACGTCTAATCCTATAGTCCCCAGCTTCCCTTTAGAATAATTACTAGACACGTTTGTACAGGATCAGTTAATGGAACAAACCAAGACTAAAAGAGTCTAAAACACGTGTAAACAAGGACTGAACCAAGTCTAACCCAAGACTAAACTGAGGGGAACCCATGTTAAAATCAGGACTAATAAAAACTAAAGGCAGCAACAGTAAACTCAACTCAACTATAGTACAAATCCTCAAAAACTGTACTTAAGTAGTACTTAAGTACATGTACTTAAGTACATGTACAGTGGTGGGTCATCAGGGCCAGCAAGACATTCTCTGCTCGCCCTGAAGGAAAAAATCCAAGTGTGTGTAAAAATGTCTTTATTTGTATTTATTTTACTTTGTTGTCAGTTTTAATTGTGTAATGTCCACAAATTGCAAACTGATATTAGTTTTGTTGCATTTAAGTAGAGGCAGTATAATGTCACCTAAACACTGTTGCTCACTGAGGCCAGCGCTTTAGATACTCCAACCCTTTTGTTAAAGAAAACACCATCTGATTTGTATCAAGCATTAGATGTCCAATGAAAGGACTTCCCCTAGGCCCAGCAACGAGCCCAGTGACTCCCCCAAATTCATTCTTAGGTGCTAACATATGAATGTGAACCTGACAAAATCAAAATGGCAGCTGCTGTCTCTGCTACCTTAGATGTTGTATCTGAGTCTGAGTTTGCAGAGAAAGAATAAAAAATTGAGAAAGGGCAGTTAACACCAAAAATGTTTTGTACGTCATTTCCAATACAGTAACTATCAACGATATCAGGGCTAACAGTTAGCACTGAGCACATCAAGCTGTTTTACTTTTCAGTGCGAGCAAAGAGACATGGAATAATTGTGGCTTCACCAAGGCAGCTATTACACATCAATGCTCACGGTGCCATATAATGTCACTGGTGCATTTGAAAACATTTGGCCAATGTCGGGTGGATTTGCAGCTGCAATTATTGTTATTGACTGTCCTGTTTTTAGAACAACAATGATCTTTCAGCGGACACGGTGACTCCAGGGATTCACTGAACAGAGGGAATTACTTGGAATTGCTGATGTTGTTAGTGGAGTATGATGTGACCTGTGACATCATCTTGACACAGCAACAGTTTTTACTGTGGCGTCAGGAAAAATCCAAAATGACCTCATCCATGCAGTGGCCGAGGTGATGAAAGAGCGCACTGCTGAGGAGATCAAACAAACCCAGTTTGTGGCAGTTATGGTTGATGACACAACTGACTTCAGTAAAGTCGCTCAACTCTCCTCAGGTGCAAATTTGAAGACGTCACAGACAAATAACGAGCCCCTGGACCTTGCAGGGCTAGTTCAGCCGCGCATCTCACAGGTGAGATGGAACTTTCATATCAGGCCGGTGTGCACTGTACAAAAGAGCTGAGCTTGTTGAGGTTTTCCACCACAGCCTTGAACACGCTGGAGATTTTGACTGAGACAGTGCACTGTGCGTCAGGACACTTGGCACGTGAAAGTGTTTCTTTCTCTTTTCTTTTATTGGCATTTTCGACATTGCTGACGTACTGTTTGGTATTTCACAAAACAAGACATTAGGCGTGCAGTTTAGTTTGGCCAGGATATGAGAATTTTGAGTGTTTCAGCGACATCTTTGTCAAGACAACTCAGGCCGTGGGACCGCCGAGCGTGCCAACTACAAAGAGCCGTTTTTAAGATCATAAAAGACTGGTGTTTGTTGAATTGCTGGATTCTGAGCAGTTTAACAAGTTTCAGCAGACATTTCCAGAGGCACAGTTCCGCAGTCTGGAGGGAGGAGAGCTACGGTGCACAGTTTGATCTGAAAAGACTCAAGGCTGAGCTCAAAGTCATGGACAACATGTCCAATTTTCATGGCAAAAACATCAGTGATCTCCTGACATTTCTGACCAGAAACAGCATGACAGAGCTATATAAAGTTGCTTATTTGGTCATAACAATCCCAGAGTCTACAGTCTCTGTGGAGCGCTCGGCCCTCAAACGAATACAAACATATGCAAGGAGCACAACTGGACTAACAAGGCTTTGTTCTTTGGCGTCTCTCTCAGAGGAGAAGGAACTACTCTATCAACTCCAACCAAAAGGACAACTGCTGCATGAGGACGTGATTGAACCTTTGTCAAAAATACATTTACCAGTGACAGGTGAGTGTTACTCTTATTATTAGCATTATACATTGTGTTGTTGTGGTGTACGTGGTATATTTTTAACCCTGTGTTGTGGTGTACGCGGTATATTTTTGACCCTGTGTTGTTGTGTACGCGGTATATTTTTGACCCTGTGTATGTTGTATATTATTGACCCTGTGTTGTTGTGGTGTATGTGGTATATATTTGACCCTGTGTTGTTGTGGTGTATGTGGTATATATTTTTGACCCTGTGTTGTTGTGGTGTACGTGGTATATTTTTGACCCTGTGTTGTGGTGTACGCGGTATATTTTTGACCCTGTGTTGATGTGGCGCACATGGTATTTTTTTTACCCTGTGTTGTTGTGGTGTACGCGGTATATTTTTGACCCTGTGTATGTTGTATGTTTTTGACCCTGTGTTGTTGTGGTGTATGTGGTATATTTTTGACCCTGTGTTGTGTATATTGTATGCTTTTGACCCTATGTTTTTGACCCTGTGTTGTTGTGGTGTATGTTGTAGATTTTTGACCCTGTGTTGTTGTGGTGTACGTGGTATATTTTTGACCCTGTGTTGTTGTGGTGTACGCAGTATATTTTTGACTCTGTGTTGTTGTGGTGTACGTGGTATATTTTTGACCCTGTGTTGTGGTGTACGCGGTATATTTTTGACCCTGTGATGTTGTGGTGTACGTGGTATATTTTTTACCCTGTGTTGTTGTGGTGTATGTGGTATATTTTTGACCCTGTGTTGCTGTGGTGTATGTTGTATATTTTTGACCCTGTGTTGTTGTGGTGTATGCGGTATATTTTTGACCCTGTGTTGTGCTGAGTTTTTGCGCACAATGGCGTGTATTAGCTGATAATGTTTTGTTACGTGTTATATTGGTGGTGTGTTACCGAGACTGGTACAATATGGGCTTTATGGCTGCGTTTTATCTATACCAGCAACAAGTATATATATCTAATCAACAAATCATATGTTAAAGACAAAACTCAAATTTCAATTGATTATTAAAATGGAGAAGAAAGTAAAGTGGTTGTTGGTGTCTTTAGAGACTTCTGATCTTTAAAACAACAATTACTTGAGTTTGACAAGGAATGTCACCAAAATGAGAAACTATCTTGTGTGCGGTCGTTTGACGGTGAAAATGCCTTTTTGATAAACAGGGTTGGAGTAGACTGGTCAGACCATGTTTCGAGAGAATAGAAACCAGGTCTACCTAATAAAGTGTCCAGTGAGTGTCTTTGTCATACTTGACTGTTGTTGTCAGTATTGTATATTCTTGTGGCAGAAAAGATGGATAGTGAAAAAGCAGGAGGCGATTGGTTCAAAGTAAACAATACTCCGAATGTAATTAAGTGACCTGACTTCAATTAGAGGCATCATGTGTGGAGAATTGTTTTTGTAGTCTGGCTCACTCAGCCGTGCATTTGATCCCGCCATTATTCTTTGTTTATCTTTAACCATGCACCAATTTCACCGCTCTTTATTCACTCACACTCCAAGTTACATGTCGCCACCTCGCTTCTGAGCCCACAGTAACAGAGGAGGTAATCTGATTGCTACGTAACAACAATGGCTAATGCGGGGAAATGTGAAGCTGCTTGATTTTGTATTGGCTTATGTGTCATCTGGTCTGGCTCGGTCCTGGCAGTGTGGTGATTAATGTGATAGGTGGAATTTGTCTGGTTAGCTTGACACCGGCTAATAAATGCCTTGTAAACAGCCAGTCACAGTTGTTAATGCATCATCATAATCCAGGATTAGAAGGTACCCGGCACGGCCAATAAATGCAATTAGACACTGACAAAATTAATTCGCCCATGCTCTGACTTGGCTTGAGCCCCTGTGTCCGTTCTGTTGTGTGTGTGATCCTTTTGTAAGCTCGCCAGGGGAAAGATGTGCCCAAGAGTTTCCCATTAAATGCACACAACGTAACTCAATTTGGGCTAACTACAGACCATATCATGTGGAATATCAACTCTGTGCCGGATTGAAATGAAAACAAATACCCCCCTCTCTGCACCACTAATCTGTTTAGGACTATGGCATTATCAACAGGGACATCGGTGGCCGTGAAATGAACTCCATTCACTCGAAGCCGGTCCTGCTTCACTGAGTTTGTGCTGGAGTCTGTCTGTTGTGGAGAGCCAGTGGATTATGGTTTGTTAGATACCTACTTTGAAACTGTGGTGATTGAACTTAATCAAGGGCAGATATGACAATGCCATATAGAACAATATATTTAATAGGCTTATGAAAACACTGATGGGTATATTGACTGAAAAAGCACTGGGGGTCAAAGTACAAAAATGCAAAGTCTAATAAAAGTCTTAGAAGTGTCTCAGGAAATAGCAGTATTGACCAAATAACCAGCTGTCCTTGGCCAGGACACTCAACCCACCTTGTCTTAAGTGTCTGCAAACACTAGTGTGTGAATAGGTGAATGGAGACTTGTGGTTTGAGCACACATGTTTACGTATAAGTAAAAGATGCTATATACAGTAAATGCAGCCTTTGTGTCATGACTGCTATACATCATCGGTTCTGAAAATACGGGTCTAAGTACCATTTTATTGGACTAAAATTAGTAAAGTCACAATCACGACTGCAAAAGACTCACAAAATACCACCAGTGCTGTAGCTCATGATGTCTCATAACAATGAGAAATAGTTTTTAACTGTTAATGGGGCCTAAGGAGGGTTTGTGCATGTTTATGTCCAAAACATTAGCCAAAAAGTAGCATATAATAATTTGATGAATGACCATCTAAACTAATGCTGACTTTTTCTTTCTAACCAATACATTTCACAGTAAAACCAGAGAGATTTTGACCAATTCCTGTCAAACCTAGCCTTAGTGCACTCTCTTGCTTCAAATTGCATCACAGAAGCTACATGACATCTTTCATATCCACAGCCAATTGCCCTCAGATTTTACCCCTCAATTTGCCCCATGACACTAGATGGCATCACTTCTTCAATAACCATCTACAGCCTGTAAATCTTAGTTGACACGTTGAAAGACTCATTTTTGAACATATTTTAATCCACCCAAATATAATAACAGATCATTGCTGGGGTATAAATGAGATTGCAAAATATACTTATTTGTGAACCTAACCTAACTTACTTGAATCACACAACCTAATGCGTCCCTTCATATATACGGTGTGTATATATATACATATATATATATATATATATATATATATATATATATATATATATATAGATATTTTTTTTTTTTAGATAAAATT
>JAVQKC010062743.1:0-10537 GCA_036025475.1 Philypnodon macrostomus
AAGGTAACATTTAATGTAAAGTTTATATATTTATTTAGTATATTTATTTAGTACATTTGTGTGAAAACTTTCTAAAGCAATAATCATATATTATATTACATATTGGGCATTCATTAAAAAATATGTATATATTTTCCTTCGTTTGCCTGGCTGGTGATTGGACCCTGTTTCAGCAACTATGGGCTGTAGGTAGGATACACAACATTTACAAAATGAACCAAACTTTAACTCATCTATCTCATAACGTCTCTATATAATACTGCACAAGCTTTAAATTAACTAAACCACAATTCCAAGTATCTCAGACGTTTTAGAGGAACACTTACATAGGTTCATATACACAATATCAATACTGAGGTTCAAATAGATATTTCTGGACATGATAAGAGACAGTTGACCATTTATCAGTGTTTCCCGGTGATTTCTTTTGAGACTATAGCGGCCCTTGGGATTTTTAGTTAAATTCTCTCATTAAATGCAGTAAAATAAATACAAAGTACAAATATATATTTTCCCCTAGTTGCCCTTCCTCCTTCCTTAGTTAATTTTTAATGTATATGATAAAACATCGAGCAAAAAATATAATCTGTGATAATTATTTTATTTTCCCGCTGGTTTGGAGGGGGGCACCATACTCGCTTCTATTAATAGGAAACACTGATTTAACCATTATCCCTCTGCCAGCATAAAAAGTTTCCGTGAAGCCCATGTTTTTCAGTATATATGAAAATCCATAACCTGAGGCTGTATTTTTTTTAACTGTGTGCAGTTCCCTGTCCCCCCTGTAGGTGAGGTGTCTGTGCGCTCTGGGGGACAGGACAGGACTGATTGCGTATGGAGGACAGCAGCGAGGGTGTGGACGGACCGCAGCCTTAAATCTCACGCAAAAAGAATACTCTACTTTTGAATACTTCTATGACCGCCTGTATTACTGTGTCCAAGAAAGATTCGTCTGGTAGGTTAAGCAAAAAATACATATATGTATGCGTTTCTCCGTGCGTAATGAGAGACACGTCCGCCGCGTCACTAAAGTAGTTAGCTTGTTAGCCAGAGCTGCAAACGGACTGCTAACTAGTGCAGCAGTCACGCTTCTTAATTTAAATGTGTTCAAGTAAATATAGACATTCTTCAAAGGGTCAATTGAGCTAACTATTCAAAAGGGGGGCTTGTAAAAACTACTGTTCGACATGTTAGCAAAAGGTAAAATATTATAAGCTAATTGCTAACTTATGCCTGTTGCAGTCAATGTAGAGTTAACTGCCTCGGCTGTCCTGTCTGTGATGAATCTCAGTAAAGTGAATACGTGTGTCTGCAGTTTATGTGTTACATTTAAAAAGACCCGACCTTGTGCAAACCTGTCATAGTAGAGTTTCTGTCTTAACACTTGTGGCTACTGCTATAGGTCGTACTGTACACTGTTAACTGTACAGATTTATTGCACTGTTCATTTGCTTGTATTGAGTACAACTTGCTGTACATGTGTTCTATTTTGCGACTATTAACTACTCTGTACACAATAAGCATTATAGCTTAAAGGTGTAGTGTGCAAGATTCCTAAAATAATTACAAAATAAAACATTTTTTTTATCCAACCCTGTTCTATGATATGTTCGATGATACAGACTACAGACGACCTACTTCACATCATCAACAGGGTCAGATAGTCCATTTCATGCATTTTCCCCCCTACATTACAAAAACTATAACATACTGTATCTGTAGCTGAAAAAACTTCTTTCCATTAGAAATGTAGACCCTATCTCGAGCCTGGGCCAATAAAGTCTTAAAATGAAAGAAATGCCTATGTTTTCCCCCTCAACAAAACTACAACTCTATCTGAGGTTGAACGTGATCTAGACTTGCACTAGATTTAGTTTGACATAAAATTTAAGCTATGAGTATTAATGATACGTCTACTTTGATTAATTGTTATTAATCGTGATTAATCGATTACTAAAATAATTTTCAACTAACTTATGCTGTGTTCATGTGGATGTTGGGCACTTAGAAAGTCATTGTTCTAACTTCAGTGTGTTCATGTGATTCATCTCGGAACGTCTGAACATTCTAGTCATTTTCACTAACTTGTAATTGACTTAACAAACAACTATTTTAGCTTAAATTAAAAACAATAAACATAAACAAACTCATTGGTCACACAACATTTGGTGCTGGTTAAATTGAGCATGTTGCTGCTACAGGCTAATGATGCTAATGACGTCAACAGAGGTATCTTGGGCAGCTCCGTCATGCTCGAGTTTCCGACTTGTGTGAGCGTTCATGTGCATTTTCCAACTTGGAAAAACGTTTTCCCGAGTTCCCGACATCCACACGAACTCACCATTATTAACCAATAATTGTGAACTGGAGTAAAACATGCCATTTGCTGAGAGAGTGTTCAACCCATGCAGAACAGTAATTAAGCAAAAATAAATTTTTTGCATTTAAGATGAAACTACTTTATCTGTAAATGTGCTCTATCCAGAAGTCCTCAGGTGGCGTGGTCTTAGCTTTACCTGGGTCAAATTTAGTACAAAAAAAAAACCTTTAGTTTTTCCGAATATTAATTGAATAATTTAAAAAGTTGGTTTCAACCCCAATGTCTACCTCCATGTTGATTTTATTTGTACAGATTCAAATCAGCAGTTATTCTTATGTTATGCACTAGCAATATTAATCCATGTCTCGCTTTCCAGTTCTTTTTTTATGCAACTTCTATGTAGTTGTTCTTAACAAAACTTCAGAGTCAATGTGATCCTAAATGAGTTGCTGTGGGGTGAATGAAGCTTCCTTGCTAGGATAAATGTCCCTGGAAGTCTCAGGTCAAGTTGCAGGTCTTGCCTAAACCACAAATGGATTTTAAACAGGCTTTTAAAGAGAGAGCTCCAATAAATAAAAAGATTCCAAACTGAGCAGACCTGGTGTTTTTGTGTTGAACAGTAGCTTTATGATCATCTAGAGTCTATATATAAAGTCTATATTCTTTGTGTTTCAATGGACAGTGATGTAGGGGGAGCTCTGTGAAGGAGAAATGTGACCAAAACAGTGAAAAGTTGCGTAGTGCTCCTTAAATAATGTTCTTCAGAAATATCAAAATGGAACCCGACAAAACTTATGACGCTGGAGCATTATTACTCGTGCTCAAATGCTGTGAGTCACTATTCTTTGGTCATATACCCACCCAGTATTACTCTAGTCCACATGATTGCACAATTCTCCACTTCCTCATTTCTACTGAGAGACTAGACAGAAATATATGACAGAAATATCTCACAAAAGTAACTGTCTGTTTCATATGTTATTTCAGAATTTTGCTGGTGAACCTGATTCAGATGAGGGGCTAATGCCAACCTCCACACCTGAACCTGCCCGTGTATGTTAGAGACAAAATACTGCAGTCAGAATGGACGATATCTTCACCCAGTGTCGCGAGGGAAACGCTGTAGCAGTACGACTTTGGTTGGACAACACAGAGAATGACCTCAACCAAGGGTGAGCTCATAGTCAGATTGTTTAGACAGTTGAGTTATGATATTGTGATGCAGGACATGGATTATATAAGTGACCTCAGGAATGTGACATAATTGATTCTATCGCTCCAGTGTAATGTTGACTCGATACAGACTTGTTTTTGCTGCTTCATATGGGCGGCTATGAGTGGTCAGATTGGCTGTTCGAATCCCACTCTGATCACTGCATATACTGTCATTGTGTCCTTGGGCAAGATGCTTAACCCACCTTGCCTCCAGTTTTTGTAACATTGGTCAGTGATTGTGGAGTTTGGTGGTGGTCGAGGACAGATGAAAATTAGCAACCGGCTAAAATCTGGTGTGTGACAGGTTCCTTAAATGTTCATTAACATGCACTTTCTTTTCCAGTTGGCAGATTTAGATGGGCTATGACTGTAGTTCGAGAGACAAAAGTGAGGCACTTGAGATTGTATTTTGGTAGAATTGGGCACATGGATATAATATAGTTGTCCCTCTTTTTTCAAGTGTCAGTGGCTCCGGTGGTGGCGCAGGTTGTCCACTCACCAGAAAGATGGACTTTTGGCATGAATGAATGATGTGGTTCAACAGTTGTACAGATCCCACTTGTGTCATGGTCCATTGAGTCTTTTGCAGGTCAGGTTCCTAGTCTAGCTCGTTTTCCTGTTTTAGTCACCCTGTTGTTGGAGGGTGGATATGTGGACCATAGCTTTTTCTTTAAGGCACAGATTGACTTATTTTAGCTTTACTCTTAATTGTGTAAATTTTTATCCCAATAAGTTGGTGTTTTGAAAAACAAATATTTTCTGATGTGGTTAGCCATTAGGTAGAAAGGTTTGAGAACCACTGCTATTGAAAATTTTCTATTAAAACAATACATTTGATTTAATGTTAAACCATAATCCAGCTGTTATAACCTCTTTGACAACATCAGATATAGTAAAATCTGCTCCTTCAGTCCCCAGTGAAAGTGTAGCCTGCCGGGGAACCCACTTCCTTGTGTCGTGTGTGTTTATATCCAGTCAAGCATTATTCTGGACAGGAAGACTGCTCCTACAGCCAGAGTCACTCATGCATCCAGCAACGGCTACAATTAAGGTCCAAACTGAGGCTGCCTGAGATTTACACCAGATTATACTCTATCTATCCGCACGTGACTTTATACAGAAGTTCAGGGGGCAGGGATGACCACCCAGCAGGATTCCACATTCAATCTCTGTTTTGAGAGAAAGTAAAAGGAGAATTCTTGTGACCTTTTATGCTGCGTTCACACCGGACGCGAGACTATTTGGTCGCTTGACATTTTGAAACAACTCGCGCGAAAGAGGCTAACTTTTTGCTTCAAACGGAGGCGAAATACACTTCTTTCAGGCCGTATGACAGCTGTCAAAGGCCTTTCAGTTTGATGAGCTGTGGTCCGGTGTATATGTGAGGCACAGTGGGGTTATAGCATACACTAGTGGTGCTTTAGATCGATAGCACCAGTTTGTAAAATGACATTTAGATCAGTTTATAATAAAGCTCAGACCCTCCTCAGTCAGTCCTGTTGATAATCTCATCACGTGTGTGTTTATATGATCTTTATTCGTATGTTTTGTGATACATGGACCAGCCTTCACAGGAGAATCTCTGCTTCAGATCGTACAAGTCACACAAAAACATGACCCCAGTCACAAATAACATCTAATTACTCACTGCCGTATCTCAGGAGACTCTGACATAGATCCGTTTAGTATTCTTGTCTGTGTAAACCAACACAGATGTGTTTAATGCTCCGTACAGACACTTCTAATGTGATCCTCTGATGGCCCTGCCCTGAGGCTACGTCGTCAGCTCGTCACTTCCCACAAAAGCAGGCTCCTGATTGGTTATCGTGCCGCGAAATTTCGCCAAAGTTCAGATATTTCAACTCTGGCAAAAATTCGCCCTCTTCGTGTGTTTCTCCTCTTCGCGTTGCGTGTTTTGTGTGAACACGTGTTTTGCGTTGCCCTTTTCACATCTATCCCGCCACAGAATGACTTGTCGCACGACAACGTGCCTTTACATAGACTTTACGTTGAAATCATTCGCTCTTGTCGCGCCTGTCGCATCTGGTGTGAACGCACCATTAGTCTTTAAGAGGGCAGCATTTTTTGTATTACATCTAGTCACATACAGAGAATCTAAGAACAATATAAAATACTGGTGTGCATGCTGGCACTACTGAAATTAAGAATCTCATTTCATGGGAGTCTTATGCCCTAACACTCAATATCGAGGGGAAAACCTCGGAAGGTTTCTTCTTCCACAAAGGCGTACAATTAGACCTTCATCTACAAATTCATTCAGTGGAGCAGGGTTCCAGACTAACATTTTTTGCCAGGAGCACTGCACACGAGCAGGTGGGAAAAACTACTTCACAGACTCATAAAATGGTTGCAAAATGGTCTGGAGCCCAGCAGTAGGGGCGCTTTAGACTCACCAATTCACTTACATGCATGTCTTTGGATAATGGGTGTACAATATAGCAATAAAAGATCAAATTGTGGTATGATATTATGATCTGCTAATCTGGGAAGATCGTTTAATTGTGCTTCAGTTCATTTATGTTGTCCTCTTCACCATGATCTTTACTGTAACAATGCCAGCTTTCATATTAATAAAAAAGGAAAATGAATAGTATTAGCATTATGATGAACATTAGATTGGAAATACATTACATTTGTAGTTAGTTTTCTGAAGACACCAATGGCAGTAGTCTTCTGTGTAAGACAAGGTCAACTAAAATCATGACAAAATCGTGATCTTGCCTCTATCAAAATTGTGATATATTTTTACTGTATCGCCTTGACTTTACTGGTTAAAGGAATAAGAAAAGGTACCAAAGTTTGCTGTAGAAAAGCAGTTGGAGGATTTAGCCCCACTCACTCAGCATGCCTTCATCCACATGTGACTTGTCCATTAGCTAATTGCGCGTCACATTCCCTTCTCCTCTTGATATATGCTACCCAGTTGCACAACCCATTTATTCCCACTCTTCAGTAGCTCTGCAATAAGCCCTTATTACGGTAGCATATGTTTCCCTTCTATAATGTCATAAATCTAATAACTGATAACAGCTACTATCTTTCTATTTTCACTGCTCTATCTCCAGACAATGTGTAGTTGTGGAACGCCAAAGATCCTTACAAGGAATAGCACGCAGGCCTCGAGGGAACAGCCTGCCACCTCCTAAAATGAGATGGGGGGGAGGGCGATCACGAAACAGCCAGGGGAGGGAAGAATTATGTGGGACCCGACAGACCATCTTTGCGTGTGTGTGCTAAAGTTGATCAAATGGAGGAATTCTCGGAAAGCCCTAACACAGCACATTACCATCACATTTCGAGTTTCCGGACGTCCTTTCAAAGAGCTATTAGTGCACTCGTCTCCCTCCTGTTTTGGCAATGCTGCTACGAGATAATTGCAAAGTTTTTAGGCCCCTCTGACGAAAAAATGTTGCCAAAGATGATCCAGCTTCCATTTGCAAACTTTGAACTAAAAAAACTAAAATAGCTGTGAATAAACTGTGCATTTTGAGAAAAAACATCAGCTCTCACACATTGTTCCTGATAGATTCTAATTCTGAATAGATAATGGATGTATCTACTAATCAGAGAGCTCCTGTCCCGTGGAAGCGTGTGATTTGTTAACCATTTCCTTCCCTCCCTCTAAAGCAAAAACCTTGCTAAAAAAGCCCACAGAGGACCTCAAAGTATAGAAATCCAGTAGTGCAGCTTTAATGTAATATAAAATCAATAAATATGTATTGATGTATGACATAATCACTGATCACACATTATGACATTTCATTGAATGTTTTGTCTTTATCGATAAGCAGGAAAAATGGGCAAAAGTAATGATTTGGGTGAATTTGGCAACAGTGAGCATGGTCGGAGATCCTCTCAAACTGTAGCTCTTGTGGGGGTGTTCTCAATCTGCAATATTACAATCTGTCCAAAGTGGTTCACAGTAATAGATTTCATACGAGAACTGAAGACTGGCCCATGTGATCTGATCCAACAGACAACCTGAAAAAGATGTCAAAATTGCTGCATATTATATGTGTTCATTTTATTATGCATGATTAATCTATGTGGTGTATTGTGTGTTTGTAGATTTCTTTGCACACAAATATGTTGATACAAAAGTGATGATTTAACAGTGTATAATGTGGGAGCTTCATCTGCCCGAGGTGGAGTAAAGGGGCTCATAAGTACAGAGCAGCCTCCACCTCTACTAATGCTGTTTATTTGTGCAATTATGATGACTAAAACACAAAAAGTAACAAATTGGATCAATCTGGTTCATTAGTCAAGAGCCTTTCTATGTATTTGTTATATTTAATTGTAATTGGCTGCCCATAGAAAAAATATTATTCCCAAGGAACAATTAAGTTTTGGGAGTGATCTGGATCACCGTCTGGATCCAGGATTTTTTTAAAGAATGGCACCTGTATTAGACACAAAAAGTACTGAACGGATTTGGGTGAAATTTTCAGGGAAGGTCAGCAATTACACAAAGACCAGTTGATAAAACTTTGAGAGTGATCCGTCGAAATGAGCTGCCTTGGCGGAGGTCTGTGCTTTCTAGTTCAATATGTAGTTGTGCTTGTGTGACCTCTTGCTTGCTTGGAGATTCGTTCTTCAGCAGTAGCCTCTGTCCATGTTGTCTTTGGACTGTGGGTGTCTGATTGTGGCTTTGAGGGTTATCTGGATATAGCCTTCTCCAAACATCCATCAGAATACTTTGGTTCACACATGTCCATTCTCTCACCACCAAATCTTTTTGGAGTTCTTCTCAGACCAATGTGATAAAAATACAATCCCAGGCTATATTACAAGATGCTTTTCTGATTTCAAATTGTGCTGTTCAGAAACTGTTCTGTGCTTTTCTTCAGAATAAACAAAAAGGAAATGTAGCTGGTTGTGGTCCTACCTGTGAGTCATAGTAATTATGGCTCACTGTCCTTCAGCTGCAGAATGCATTGTTCTTTGGATCATACATCAAGTTTCCTAGAGTTTACACACCAAAAGTTCATTGTGCTCCTGTGTCTCAGAAAGTAGAGAGGGTTGCCAACTTACCAGGAGGTTGGCGGTTCATACAGTTGTTGAAGTTAAAAGTACATGGATAAAAAAAAAAGACTATTAAACCCGAATAATCAATAAAATATGGGCAAGGCAGTAATTCTGGTGATGTTGGAGAGGCCATACTACATTTCTACTGCATCTCTCAGTCCACCCAGCAGCTGTGACCACAGACCACTGTGTGACGTTGATAATTGTAGAAGTACCTTGAATGTCTTAAAGAGAGCTGTATAATAATATTTGGACTGGGACACTGGACACAAACTTTAATCTCAGTTTCAAGATGTGCTTAAAGGGGATTATGGAGCCTAGTTGTTTTTTATACTTAAGGCTGTCTCATAGACCATCCTCAATTCCTCTTTATTCTGTTGTCTATGTTGTAGGGCTGCATGAAAAAAAAAATGTATTGTGATTTTATGACAAATATTGGGATTAGACATATGACTAACTGCTTTAAATGTATTTACATACTTAAAATCTATTATTAATAAATATTTTACTTCATTTGTTCAGCCTAGAGTTCAACTTTTTGAATGGGCTTTTCTTTCTCTGACTGTTTCTAAACCTAAATATTAGAAGTTATCCTTCTAATACAGGTTACCTTCAGCATCTGTACAGACCGATACTGATATTAGTCAAAAATGTAATTATCAGCTGAGACCGATGTTGAGCTGATACATCTGTGCATCCCTAATTTGTTATATTCTTTTTAGAACCAAGATTCAGTTCACATCACATTTCTGTGAGGCCCGATCACCGAGTGTGCACAGTGTGCCTTTGAAGCTCATTCTCCGCTCGTTGAGAGGAGCTTGTTAAGCCTCATGGAGTTTGTGTCTGTCCAAGGTGCAGAGAGAAGAGTCTCACAGACCATTGAAAATGTATTTAAAACGCTCATTGATGCAAGTTTACCATTTTGCTGATGTACTTCTTCATCAACCAATCTTAATAGCTCACCAATTTAATAATTTCATGAATTATTTTTAACGAGTCAATTTGAAAAACAATAACACACATGGTTAACACCCTGTTTTTAACAGCCCTAATTAATACTTGAAAGATTAAAATATTAACTTCAGAATCAGATCCGTTTCAGAGCATGAGGGGAGGATATTATAGTGACAAAAAAATGTATTTGCTAATTTTGACCATTAAAATTGTGATTTGATTCTGATTACTTACTATTAATGTTATTGTTGGTGCTGAGACATACTGGGTGCAGACAGGCAGGGCTCATCCCGGGGCTTTTCCTGAGTGCTGTTGGCAGGTGGGAGTTCCCAGAATAAATCACATCCCTGGACTGAGGAGTGGAGCAGGGGCTATAATAAGGGTCCCTCCACCATAATACGTGCCCGCAGACAGGCTGAAGTCAGGCTGTCTGAAGGGCCCGCGTACTGGACATAGCTGGAGCCATGATAATATGGTTTAGGTATAGCACAAACTATGCTGGTGCTCATATTTTATGGGCATTTAACATGAATCACAAGTCAATTTAACATGAGTCACAATTCAATTAGGTAGTAATTTTTGCTGCGTAGGAGCAAAGAAAGCGAATGGAAAGTACTCATCGACTGCACACTGTGATCTGGGTCCAAATAGATGTTTTTTTATGCGTTTTGAGGGAGTGAGATTGTATCGGTGTGAGGTCTGCAGCTGGTTTAGTGGAACCTGAGTGTGGCTGTTGTGTTCACTTTATCCATGCACACTGTACTCTGGTTGAAAGATCCTTTGGTCCTGACTTAGTCTTGTTTAGACTTGTTTTAGCCTCGGTGTATTTCTGGTCTGAGTTCATTTTAGTGCTTGAAAATGATGAATATGAAAAATTCTACTGTCTATATAGCTCTAGCAATGACAAATGTCTTCAAGATGCTATAGTAAATAAATGAGTACACTATATACAAAGTACTAAGCTCTCCCTTGAACCTAAATACATTAGCTCTATAAGTG
>JAVQKC010062751.1:0-15165 GCA_036025475.1 Philypnodon macrostomus
TCTCAGCTTTTTGTTTTCTTGTTGTTGTTCTTCAGTATTGTTTTGTACACTTTAGGGAGGTTAAATCTGAGACCACCACCTCTGTTCAGAGAAGGGTTTTCCTTTGTGACAAAACAAGCCTCTGTAACTACATTGTACCTAACCTTAACCATTCTGTATGTACAATGTAGTTACATGTTATTACAGTTTGTTACACAGTGTATTACATTGTACAAAATGAGGTAGACACAATGCAGTTAAGGGATATGTAAAACTTGTGACCCGTTACTCATTTCTAGCCTTTAAAATGCATTGTAAAAAGTTCAGTATCAGTTGAAAATTCTATATTTTTAATTTCCCTCAAAGCCACAAATTTACACACAAAAATAGTTTTGAGATAGTGTTCTTCCAGGATGCAGTGAACACATTGGACCACAAGATGTCAGTAAGTACTTGTGTATAAACCTCACAAAACTCTACCAGAACAACTGCTGCCCAGATTTCCATCTGGAGCCTAGCTTAAGTCAATATTCATGGCACCCAATTCCCCTCCAGAAATCAATTCTCTGCCTCCATCCTATTTGTAATGTATTTATGTTAATTCACTGGAGTGACTGTGCTTGGTTGGCACAAAACACACAACTGATTTTGATTACACAACACGTGCAAAAAGCAAATTATGCGTTTGGTTTGGGAGAGAAGGAGAGGGCTGCAGAATTGAAATCTATACAGACAGGTTTATGTGTGAGGCATTCTCATTCATTTTCACTTGATGGACCACAGATAAGACTGAGACGGTGGGAGAAACCTAATACAAAAACAGAACGATAATATATAATATGAACAGTCTGAACGGATATATTCAGTCAAAACAGTTTGATATTGATCACATTTGACACAGCAAGCTTCACTGAGCAATCACTGTAATTATCATCAAAAAGACCCCATAATTCTCAGTGGGTGGATAGAATTAAGTGGATTTTTCCAGAAAGCATGAGTTCGTGAAATACTAATAAACAAATGAACAGCAGTCACAGTGACAGTCCTGATATGTTCTGTAAACTCTAATAAAAAACATGACTGGAACAAGTAGAATTTATTGAACATTGCTGTGTGTTTCCACTTCATAAGCATGCACATTGAAAAATCTAAATAAATAAAAATAATCTAGTTTTGCAGCATTATTCAGCAACATTTCAGAAAGATGACTGTTTTCTTACTTACAGCTTTAAAACATAATTCGGTTAAAGGGGCACTATGCAACTTTTTACTTTAACAAAACTTCAGTTAGTGGGATCCTAAATGAGTTGTTGTGGGGTGAATGAAGCTTCCTTGCTATAGGATGAATGTCCCTGGAAGTATCGGGTCAAAGTCTTGTCAAAACCACAAATTGCTTTTAAACGGGCTTTTACAGAGAGAGAGAGCTGACACAGACCTGGTGTTTTTGTGTTCAACAGTAGCTTTATGAAGTCTATATTCTTTGTGCTTTTTTGTGTTTTTTAAATGTAGAAGAGATCTGTGAAGGAGAAATGTGACCAAACCAGTGAAAAGTTGCATAGTTTCCCTTAAATTCACTGCATTCCTGAAGTCGCTGACCGTAAACCCAGTGAAGAACAGGTCATATGCTCAAGAAAGAAATCAACCCCTTAAAAGTCATAAAAAATGAGTACAGCTGTATCCTGATTTAACTGTTCTGTAATATACTTTCTTATGTATCGCCCGATGTCTGATGTTTGGTTCATCTTCTTCTACATAATGCATTCTAACCATTGTTACGTTTGACCCCTTGTTTCACTTACAAGCTCTGTTTACACCGTGTCACTGACATGCACAGACTTCTTCAAAGACATTGATCTCTTTAACTGTGTGCCTTGGGTGATCAAGCTCCAGCTGCTAACGGCGAGCCAAGTCAAACTGCTAACCTCCAAATCAGTGCCACAACTGGAAGAACAGATGGCATCCAGATTCTCTGAGCAAATCGTTTCTTCCTGTAACTGAAAACAAGCCATGGTTTTTCAAAGTCTGATGAATTAATTCACTTCTTTACGTCATAGAACAGGGTCAGAGTCAATTTTAATATTTTTTATTTTATAATTTTTTCTTATTTTAGAAATCTTACGAACATTGTGAGCAAGACAGTTTCATAAAACCCTGGGAAGATTTCTTTAGAGGTATAAAATAATCATTCCTACAGTTTGGCGTAAACACTGTATTTTGTGACATTGTCAAAACAACGATTAGACAAAAAACAAAGGTGCACATGCAAATAAGAACGTGAATGTGACTCTATGTATATGTATATGTATATCTAGGACTACATATACAGACGATATTATCACAGGATATATTTATTTTGTGATTTCGAAACTTTATTTTAACAGTGGGAACGGCAGTAGTAGAAAGCATACAGTTATATTGCTGATATGATTTGAGTTTCCTTTGCCAGGTGTTCAGGTCAGAGTCACATGTTCAATACTGTCACACTCAAAAATGTAAACCCAAGAGTTGTTTTTATGGTTATAACAATGTTAATAAGTGTCTGTGATTTCCTCTGCCATAACTGTCAACAACGCATATATAGTGATAGAAAAATACACGTTTTCCTACACATTTTCTACGCTTGAACACACACAGAAGCGGTTTGAGTGTTGCTTGCAGCCACAAAATGTCACATTGTCTTAACTTATAAACAACAATTGGCCTGCTGCCAGTCCTGTGTTCTTTTTGTATTTGAACTGATTTTAACTGAATGTAAACAGCTTCGATCATTTGACCTTTATTTAACCAGGAAAGTCCCACTGAGATTCAAAATCTCTTTTTCAGGAGAGTCCTGGCCCCAATGAGGAACCTATTGTGCATGTTTTTTAGTGGTAGGGGAACCTGGAGTGTCCGGAGGAGACCGACGCAGACACAGGGAGAACATGAAAAATCCACACAGAAGGATCCCGACTGCCCGGTCTAGGAATCGAACCCCGGACCCTCTTATTGTGAGGGGTCTACCATGCCAACCACTGTACCACCAACTTCCCATCGTACTAAATAACCTCACATATTTTTTTTTTTAGTTTGGGTCAAATATTTTCACATTAATAACATCTACTTAAGTATTTCTACTTTCTCTTCCTCTGAAATTTGACTAGTTGAGGAATGAGTTTGAATTTCGTCTTCTATGGGAGTGGGTGGGGGGGCACTATACCACTTCACCCCTCTGCACCATGGCATGTATTCAGCAAAGTACAATTTTCTCAATTATATGTCACTCATTCCAGTTTCAATGTGTCAAGTGTCAAAGAAAAGTATTGCAGAGGTGCATGAAGTGCAAAACCAGCTTTAGCCGAAAGCGTCTTCATCAGCATGTAGCTCACATTGTTGGGGGCAGGCTGTAGGGAAAGAGAGTGAACTAAGTGTCACAAAAAGTCAGTGATGAATATTTACACACACACAAGCACACACAAGCACAGGCCCACACAAACACGCACACGCACACACACACACAGAGTCCAACCGCTGCTGAGAGTTGGACCCGCACACAAACACAACGTTTTTCATTTAAGCATAAACTTACAAAAACCTTAGATCACATTTCAGCATTTGAGCAGGGAAGAGTACCCGGAGAGAACCTACAGTGGCAGGGGGAGGACATTCAGGCCTTGTCCACACAGAGACAAGTTTAAGTGTATCTGCTAATGTGTTTTATTGTTTTGGGAGCCTGAAAAATATATATATTTTTTAAACTAGGTCCCAGAGTGAAAGTCAAATGCCGGTTCCACGTTTCCATGTTGACGAGAAGTACGTCTCTTTTCTGAAACGATAACGTTGTCCTGCTGCACTCTGACAATAACAACAAACATGGAGCTGCCCAGTGTTTTCCCGGCTGTGTCACATCGCCACCAACGGCCCCGGCATACACACTGCAGCGTTTCAGTGGAGCTGCGTGAACCCGTGTGGACTCAGATATGTTCTTAAACGATGGCCCCTTTTGTCTCCATGTGGAGTAAGCCTCACATTAAACATTCTACAGCTTTCTACATTTACATGTTAGCATACACAAGATTCTTCTGATAATTATGAAAATAAATGAAATCAAATTAAATTTATTTCTACTGTCTATCAGGGTCCAGGTTTACTGTCTATGATCCGTCCCTTCAGACCAAATGTATGCAGTTGGTCATGGCTGTGTGTTTGGATTTACACTTGTGTGATGTGTCAGCCCAAGCTCTGAACGAGGTGAGAATGCCTCCCGCTGAGAGGATTATCTCAGCCTCTGGAATATGAAAATGACACTCATTACTTTGGACGTGTGTGTCATATTGAGAGGACACGGGGAACCAAGAAAATATATGCAATGCTTATATGTTCAATTCTAGCCTTTCAACATAGTTCTTTTTGTGTTTTTATAGAAATAATTGTATTAAAAAATATGGTCAAGGACAATCGGTCTGTCTAAATTGCCCCCAAAATATATAGTATAAATTATTTCTGTATGCCTGAGTGTCAGCCCTGCAACAAAAAAAAAAAATCCAGATTGTACCCCACTTGATGCCTATAGTCAGTGGGATCCAGTTGTTTCAATTCTAAATCCATATATATGTAATTGAACAGACAAATGCATAAGGATCAGTACCATCATTCACTTCTAGATCAACACAATTAGCTATGGGCCTGAGCCAACTCTGATTTACTGCCAAAATATTGACAAAGACATGGCAACATACAGAGACTGGCCACATATTCAGATAACTTTAAGAAAATAATAATCAGCTTTTTTCCTATTGAATGTTTTGACTTTTACAAATGAAAATGAATTTATCCGAAACCCAGAAAATGCATCTCTATAAATAGTTGCCTCGAGTGTCACATAAACAGTATTAAGATAAAACGTATTCACTTGCAAAGGGTTTTCCCAGGCAAACCAGACATGAACCAGCCGATGTCTGATCCATTAACCATAAATGTGATAATGTGCTTAATAGCTATCACTACTGAACGGAAGTATTTCTACATCAGTTACATAACAAAATGGATGACTACAAAGGAGTGAAGTAACATTTTTATCTTCATAGATTTGAACGATAGCAGACCTTACCTGTGTGTGTGTGTCCAGAGGTTATCTGATCATGTTGACTTTTGATAGATGTGCTTCATTATTTGTGACAATACAATGCATAAAGAAAATGAGTAACTATTCTGCCCATGGCCTGAAAATAAACCAAAAGCTGTGTTGGGAATCATATTGAGTGTGAGCCTCAGAGAACACAAAGAGCCTGTCCTGCATTGACCCCTCCTTGTTCACTGCAGAAATCATGGTTCATTGTTGTTTCTGTTCAGACTTGTATCCATCAGAAGCTGTGGGTGATTTAGTATGCTTCATTAAAATGGAAATGCATCCGAGATCGGTGTGATAGACTGCACACGGTGAACTTCACACATGTAGATTTTTACATTATACAGTACATAAAAAAATCACATTTTAATTGAAGAAAAAGAAAAATGCACATTGAATAAAACATATATAATCCCTTCATTTACATACATTTGTATCAGACTACATTCATCTTGTTGCTGCTTGTGCCTGATACTGTACTGTATCAGGCATATACAGGAAAATACGCATTGCATTTAACAATTTTATTGGACGACTTGGTCAGCATTGGCTCTGATCATTTTCTAAACTGAACATAAAAGTTTTATGTGGTAGTTTAGTAAGCCCTGCATGTGTTAAGTAAATGGGCTGGTGCAGCACATTTTCTGTATGTCGTCTTCCTCGTGACTCCCATAGGATTTGCTTCTCCTAATGTAGCATCTATTTTGACATGTTTAAATAATAACCTAAAGAAAGAATGTGCAAGAAAATACCATCTGCTTCTACCCCTATAGAAAGCTGATTAGGGTTATGAAATAGTCATTAGAGTTATTTAGAGCAGCGGTTCTCAAACACTGTGTCAGGATCCAAAAGTGGGTTGGCAAAGCTTTTGATTGGGTCGCCAATAATGTTGTAGTGCAAGAAAAGAACCACCATCAAAAAAGCAGTAAAAGAAACAAAATGGCATTAAATCAGACTTCAATCAAGAAGCAAAAATTCAAAACCACTGATCTAGAGCTCCATCCATCTTCTTCCACTTAGTCGAGGAGGCAGCAGAGATGCCCCGCTCCCCAGACACTTCCTCCAGCTCATCTGGAGAGATTCCAAGGCGTTCCCAGGCCATCTGAGGGATATAATCCCTCCAGCGTGTCCTTGGTCTACCCTGGGGTCTCCTCCCGGAGGAACATGCCCGGAACACCTCCCAAGAGAGAGGCGTCCAGGGGGCATCCGAAACAACCGCCCGAGCCACCTTAGCTGGCTCCTCTGGATGTGAAGGAGCAGAGGCCCAACTCTGAGCTCCTCCCGAGTGACCGAGCTTCTCTAAGGGAGCACCCTGTGGAGGAAACTGGCCGATTGTACCTGCAATCTTGTTTTTTCAGTCATTACCCAAAGCTCATGACCATAGATGAGGGTAGGAACGTAGAGCGGGCTATAACAAACTAGAATGGTATGTCTCTGTGGTGGAATGAGTCACTGAGGCATCTAAAGATCTATTATCAACAACATGAGAAGCATAAATCAAATCTAATGCAGAAAGAAAATATAAAAAAACAGAGTACAGCTGGTCCCAGACGGTGATGCAGATCTGAAGAACTGCTCATGTGTTTCTGAGCCTGACGTTCCCTCTTCATCTCTCAGATACTTTTAGAAACTTTGGTCTGATACCTGCAGTCCTCAGCAGTGGTGTTTGTATGTCTGTCAGTTCCATTCAGTCTCTGCTGGTTTTTCTTCTCACACATTGTCTTTGCTTCAGTGAGTTTCTGAAGTTGTTTGTAATGGAGAGGATTCTGTCAGACCCTTCCCTGAATGCCCGTGACACTCCCCGATGACCACTACAGACACATATCTCCTGTTTATTGATCAGACCAACTGAGAATATGTTTAAATATGTAAACAATGCCACATGAACAGATATTTCTTTTTACATATTCCTGGCAGAGCACCCTACACATGGGCTGACACACTGGCAGACAACCATTTACTCTCTCATTCATGCGGTGGGAGAAAGACTAGGTAATTGGAGAGAACCTATTATCACACAAGGAGAACATCTTCTTTGTGACAGATCTAACCTTCACATCTAACATCACACAATAACTGTATTTTTATTGGCTGCTCATCCATGCAA
Source organism: Philypnodon macrostomus (assembly GCA_036025475.1). Classification (NCBI taxonomy): domain Eukaryota; kingdom Metazoa; phylum Chordata; class Actinopteri; order Gobiiformes; family Eleotridae; genus Philypnodon; species Philypnodon macrostomus. The sequence goes on from JAVQKC010062751.1 coordinate 7,191, forward strand.
ATCTTCTGTTCTACCGTATTAATGGTACTTTATTGTCAGTTTCCCTGTCCAGACTTACAGAGCAGTTTCTGCCAAAAAAACAAAAAACAAATTCTGAGGCCATTTCAAGACTGTAACCATGTTTGAAATTGTTTCAAGGTCTGGTGAGGCTGTTGGCAAGACTTTTCTGTGCAGTGTAACACAGCTATACCACTTCTCCTGAGAGGTTTCTCCTAAGGCGTTGAGAATATAGGCCAAATGCAGAGAACAACCTCATTCACTTGGATGTCCCCCTAAACCTGCTGCATCCATACACACACATGAGCTCTCTCAACACAAGGACCTCATCCATCACACATGGACACATCTATAGCCTGTCCTTCCTGGGAGTGGATCCCTCTATCATGTGGTTCTCCCTAAGGTTTCTCTTTTTTCATAAATGTGTTTTTGTTCCTGACCATGATCGCTCACATCTACCTCCCCGGTGTCACCATCCGGATCGAGCGTTACGTTATTGCAGTGCAGGCATGTGTTAGCTCTGTAGTCTGCTTTTATATTTAATTATGTAACTATAGCATGTAACTGGTTTGTTCTGTCTGGGATGCTGAGCCAATAATCCTGCTGAACATAAACAAAATTGCAAGAATTTTGGAACATTGATCCGGGCAATTGTATAGTTAATGTACATAGGCACAGGTCAAATAAAGAATGCCTCAATAGCGCCCCCATGTTCATGACCCCTATGGGACCCTGGACACACTTACTTTGGCAGACGTATGGGGCAGACGTATGGGGCAGAAGTATGGGGCCGTTTTGCCGATATACACCTTGCTGTCAGGGACGACAGCACAGGCCTAATTTTTCAGCTACTTTCTTCAGCAATGTTTCAAAACCGTAAGGCAGTATGGCTAATGGGATTGATTCATAAAGTCTCAGAGAGATGTTTTTCATTTCCAATACATTCTTCAGTTTATTAAATCAATTGTTGTATTTATTTATTGTTATAAGAAGGAGGACAGTGCATATGAATGAACATTAAACATTGTAAATATGCCAGATTATAGCCTTAGGCTAATTTTCATCTGCAGTCCTCCTGACAGGTCAGGTTGATGTCACATAAAGATATATATACACACAAATACAAAAGGAATAACACACACCACTACATGGACTGATAGACCATAAAGTAAATCATATACAGACCACTGGACAGTGACAGTGGCTGGGGTGCTGGGAATAAGTCAATCAAATGTATTGCACTCATCTCATCTCTCTCTCTATATATATATATATATATATATATATACACACACATACTGTGTATATATATAAAGTTGCACAGATTCAATTGGACAGTTTTTACTATATTTTGACCCATCTCTTCACTGGATGCTTCCAAGTTAGGTGGAATTTTCAACTGATTCTAGATCCTCTCTTCAGTGTTTATTGGTCTGGTTGGATGGTAATTGTTCTCTAATGGTGTAAAAAGCAAATATGGACATATTATTGAAAATTGCCTGTTTCTGAGGTTTTAGGTCTGCACGGGGCTTCAACTCTAAATGAATAAAACATTGCAGTGTGAAATCCAGTTGTGACGTGTTTACTTTATGTATTAAAGTCTGTAATATAAGTCACTGCCTGTCCCTTAAGTGTGTGTGTGTGTGTGTGTGTGTGTGCATGTGCTGTCTGTTGACTCCTGCCTGTCAACAATAATTTAGCCTCTGTACGTTACTGTGTGTACAGCAAATCATCTTCACTCACTCTGAACATGATATTCCATGTCCCCAAAGAGACAATTATGTTGACCACACTTCAAGTGCTGGTTTTTGTGTTTTTCATGCACACATAGTGTTTTACATACTGTTCCATAAGGGTATATCAAATAATGCAGTTCATATTCTTTTTATATGTTTGCATTTCTGCAGTCATTATTTCACTGCCTTTTGACATTCCTCATTCTTCTTATAAAATACGGCATTTAAGGCTTACAGATATGGTCTGAAATCCGTATTGAAAAAGCTTGTATTATACACTTTTAGTTTTTATATTATATATATGCTATTGAGAAAAAAACTGTAGACTCCAATTTAGAATGTAGATATTGTTTCTTAATTCTGTGATTGGGCTGCTGCATAAACCTATTTGTGCTGCCCGATCTATTCACTTCAATTTTATTTGTATAGCCCTATATCACAATAAAATTGCCTCAGTGGGCTTCACAGAAAGAGATAAATGTAAAATAATGCAAACAATAACAAAGTTAATAGACAATCAATAAACACACAAACAAAAGTCCTTGGACCCTCCATTGCGGTCAGGAAAAACTCCAAAAAACCTTTATGGGAAAAAAGAGATACCTTAGGGAGATAGATAGAGGGATCCACTCCCAGGATGGACAGGCTATAGATGTGTCCAGGACTGATGGATGAGGTCCTCATGCTAAGAGAGATCAATGTGTGTGCATGGATGCAGCAGGTTTAGGGGGACAGCCAAGTGACTGAGGAGATGCAGCAGGTTTGGTTAGGAGTGGGGGGATCCAGATGAGAAAACAAACACAGGGGCGGCCAGCTATCCACTGGAACATCTAACAACAAGCCAGGTATCTGAAGCTGGGAGGTTCGCGAGGGGTCAAGGAGAGGTCCACCATCAGTGAGGACAGCACCATAGACAGGGCCAGCAGAGGTCACCAGGACATCTAACAGCAGCCAGGCATCTGATACAATATCCACTCCCCCAAGAGGGAGTGGGACAGGACAACATGTGAATAGCAATGAACTAATGATAGATGTAAAAGTAAAAGTGTAGAATTTAAGCAAGAGCTAATAGTAAACAATTATTTTACTATTTGGCCATCACTCCAGCTCAGACTTCTAATTTATTTTCAGTGAAGCATTTATCTCCAGTCTGCTTCATGTGTTTATTATCTGAAAGAGAAATAGAGAATAGTGAGACCGGTCATTCTTAAGTATAGTGTTTCTTGTATTTCCTTTGGGAGCAGTCCCTTACATTTCACTTTCACATTTGGCCCCTTATTCCCCCTAAGTCTCTTTCTATGACTTTATAATCACATTGCCCACCCCCCCCTCCCCAATCCTGTTTTACTGCATTTTTGTTACTGTTTTGCTTTCCTTGATCTTTGTAGATAGGAATATGAAAGAACCAAAAAAAAAAAAAAAAATTAAAAAAAATAAAATAAATACAATTAAATAAAATAAAATAAATGTTACGTAATATGTAGGATTATGTTGGCATTTGGATTCAACTTGAAAAATGCAAAGACTTAAATAGACATAAATTAATTTGACTTAAATAAAGTTTTGCCTATAAAGCCAATTATTAATTTAGATTTGTGGACTGTAAAGAAGTATAAAAATCCACTGACGCAATAATTGGTTATTTTTCTGACCTCTTGTTGCAGGTATGGTATGATAAAAATGATCCATATTTATTCTGGTCCCACCAGAGACTCCAAACGGCTCCGTTAAAGATGGAGACGGAGAAAATCAAAAATGTTCATTGGTTGTATTTGGTGCAAAAAGTGTAAGCATGACTGCATCTTTATTTTAATAAGCCACATTTTTGGAATTTGACATATATCTTCTCTAGTCCCATAACTTCCTTAACCTCTCCCGTCTATTCCAGCATTAGTCACTGTAGCTACTGTTATTGTTGACATGAGATGGACCTTTCGTGAGTGATAAATGCACAAACCACAGAAACTGCCTCCGGTTGTTTTCTCACTTCAAACAGACAGTAAGCTAGCCCATCAGCTAACAGCAACTGCAGTTAACCAAGTTGGGGTTAGCTGTTACAGACACCATTCCTGTCTCTCTATCCATTGCTCTTCTTGGTGCTTTCAGAGTGATTTGAACACTAGTCTTCAGATGTGCAGACTGGTTAGACTCTGAAGAACTTGAACAGCTGTTTTTTTCTGTACACCTGCCAGACACCTTCTCCAAGGATTGCAGTATTTTCCTACTCTTTAAGCTTTTGGACCACATGACTTGCAGTTTTTATATAACCATTTACTCCACTCTTTTACCTTACCTGACGCTTAGCTGCTTTGTGCTTTGAGAAATGTCAGTGATTTGTCACTCGTCAGTCATTTTAAGCAGCTGCGCCGGTGTGGGGGAAAACACACAGGCTTCTAAGGACACACAAGCACAATGTACACACTGAAGAGTACTACGCTGTCAAGCCCGAGTGACATGATTTGACATGATATTATGAGGTGGACTTACTGCAAATGCAAAATGATGGTTTAAATTGTTATCCATTTCTGAGGATACAACAGTAAAAATGACACTTGTGTATATTGTGTAATTGTTCTCAAGTCAACTGCACAAAGGAACACCACAGAACAGTTCAGCTAAAAAAACAAGCCTCATTTCAATTAGAGCGACTCCTTACACACAAATCTACTCTATAAAAGACTGCCAAAAGATCCTGTCTCTCTAGCTATAATTAACAACACATAGTCTTCAGTAGAACAGACACAGGTTGCACATATACAATGAGCAAACAGCATAATAAAAGACTAAATAATCAAACTACAACTACATATGTTTTGTAGACCATACATTTGTCATTTCCTGCTGTTGTTGGATTATCTACGACAATAGTCATTACCCAGTGGTGGTAAGCTACTACTATTAGTCATCTACAACCACCACCAATCACACTCATACTCAATCATCCATAGACAATGCACTCGGGCAGCGATTCGAACAACCCTCTGGTTGCAGGGCAATTGCTAACCCACTGTGCCACTGCTGCCCCATGGAATGCCTTTAAGTCGCCTTTGGACACTTTGCCAAATGGATGATGATGCCAAATGTGCAACAGACTTGTAGCCATGGTCCCCAATTACAGAACTACAGGCTTATGGTGCCAACGGCACTCTGCTCTACTTCACTCAACTAGTACAATCGAGGACTCCATAATAGCAGGATCATACTATAGCCTATGACTCTTCTAGTGAGGACTTCAATACTTCATCATTCCTAACCCACAGTTTGAAACATTAACAATTTGACCCCATTGGTTAGCATGAGTTTGGCATCATTGCTAGGATTATGTATAGCCAAACTGTACTTGTAGTCAGACACACACATGTGTCACACAGACAGGTGCGCCATCTTCCTGCTCTGGTTCTTTAATAAATCTATGTCCAGTTTGAAGGTTTTCTACAACCTTCATCAGCTTTGTCACTATGTCCAGCCAACCATCCAGCCCCCATCTACTGTACATAATTACTACCAACCATTCAGGTAGATTTAATTAGAGGTTTCAGCTATGAAATGTGATTTATTTTGAGTATTTTTTATGCTTTATTGACTCAGGTCTCTGGCAGACTGTACTTTGTTAAGATAGGCGTGTTGCGCTGCACATTGCCATTGGCAAAAACTGCCTTAACAGTAACATTCCATTAATAACCAAATATTAAAGTCGTCAGTTATTCTCTTATTGGTTGTTATGCAACAGTAAAAAAAAATATCTGTGGTTAATATCTGTGGTTTTAATTTAGGAAAACTTCAGAAACTAGTATTAGACAAGGTCGTATCCATAGCATCCATTTGATCATGTAAACAATGTGCAAGAGGCGGACACAAGAACACGAGAATATTGATTGCAATGGTGCTGGTGGGGAAACAGTAATGACCAAATTGAAAACATTGATTTAGTTCAAATAAACTGTCCTTGAAAACAACAGGCTACCAAAACAATCTATTACCTGCCTTACTTTTTCATACACTGACATGCCTGGCAAGCTGAAAATGGAGGCAAACACATACAACCACTTTAGTCTTTACAACACAATATTAAATAGATCTGCAACAAACAATATGCACACTATTTTGATCATTAATTTTTGCTAAAACCTTGTTGGCAGATTTGTCCTCCTGCCATGATCTTTCAGAGTTGAGGCTGTACGTGGCCTATTATGTTACACTGACTGGCTACTGTGAATCAGGCCACCTCAGGCCCATAGTTGCTTGGAGACTCAATCATCTACTGCCTCTGACAAAAAGAATGGAAGAAGGTGAATGCATTAAGTTTTATTCTGAATAAAAAACTCCAACTTCCTGAAGCTAATGTTGAGTAAATAAATGACGTGTGTACAGTCAGCAGAAGTTCAGCGTGACAAATTCATGAGCCTGGTATCAGAAGGCGATCCTGTTGTCACCAAAACTCATTTTTAGGACACTTTCTACATTACTTAGCCTGGCTGTAGACTGAGGGAAGGGGTGCAGTTGAAGTTTTGACTTTGTGGCATTTGACTCAGTGCCACAGAGCAGCATGAGGTGTCCAGAAAACACATTAGCACATGTAAATAATAAATCATGCTCTATCTGTGCAAGGACACATCGGTCTGAAGCAGCAATCCTCCTAGGTCTATCTCACAACCTTTCAAAGACACCACAATGTTTTACACTCTGGGTGACCTAATTCTGATCCCCAAACTTTGCATGACCATCGGCAAACTTCTCGAAAAACAGCAGCAACAACAAGAGCAACAGCAGCAATAGCATGAGCAACAACAGCAACAGCAACCGCAACAGCATCAGCAACAGCAACAACAACAACAGCAGCGACAACAACAACAGCAACAACAACAGCAACAACAACAAGAGCAACAGCAGCAATAGCATGAGCAACAACAGCAACAGCATCAGCAACAGCAACTGCAACAACAACAACAACAACAGCAGCAGCAACAACAACAGCAACAACAGCAGCAACAGCATCAGCAACAACAACAGCAGCAACAGCAACAAAAACCGCAGCAGCAACAACAACAACAGCAGCAACAACAACAGCAACAACAGCAGCAACAGCATCAGCAACAACAACAACAGCAGCAACAGCAACAACAACAACAGCAACAACAACAGTAACAACAGCAACAACAGCAGCAACAGCATCAGCAACAACAACAACAGCAGCAACAACAGCAACAACAGCAACAAAAACCGCAGCAGCAACAACAACAACCACAACAACAACAGTAAGGTCTAAGTGCAGGTATTTAATAGGGTTATAAAAAACGTAATACTTAGTAAAGCAATACTTCTGATAGGTATCGATATAAATAATAAAAAACAATAATTATGTTCTCTCTTATTTACATTTATATTCTGTTCGAGTATTTTTCTGTGAGACTGGTGGGTAGTTTGCTGTGTACTGAGGACGACTGTTGAAGTTTGAATTAGAATATAATTGTAGAATTGCACTTATTGACCTATGTGGGAGAAGTTAATTTGCTTTGTAGCAAATAACTAATATGCCAATTTAAATATGTTTTAGAGAGCTTTATTAAGTTTTCGATTGTTCTATTTTTGTAAGGCCCTATATTCTCTTATTCCATATTCCAAAGGCCACAAGTTCTGACTTTTAAGTATTAAAGCAGTTTGTGCTCAGATTGCCCTAGTGGTGAGAGAGAGGTATTTTACATCTCCTCTTTCTTCCACAACGTACCCCTGAAGCCACGCCACTTTTTATAGGAGTCAAAGTTGTGATATGGTCAAGTAGCGCAAGTGGAAAAGGGCCATAAGTAGTAGTAAACTATTGTACAGGATTGTGCAGGGTACATATGATGCATGAGACCAACAAGAATTTCATTTTAAACATCTAACATACTGGGTTACAGAATTATAATGCACAAGTCAGGTGTTTATCAAATAAGATTGATTTTACAAATACAAAAAAATATAGTTTTTATTATTAGGCCCGAGCCATTGCAATGGCAAGGGACTATTGTTATCGCTGGGACGCGAGAAAGGCAGTGCGCACAGCGCACTGCATAAAGCCATACACACACTCATGTACACTCACACTCACTCACCAACACGCGTGGCATCGAGCCCTAACCGGCCATATAGGTATATGGTAATGAATGGGCATAATTCTAATCGCACACACTAAATGGAAGTCAATGGGGGGGGGCATGTGAAAAGGCACTTTCGAGCACTCGAAAGTGCTCAGGGACCTCATA
>JAVQKC010062758.1:0-22521 GCA_036025475.1 Philypnodon macrostomus
ATGGCGACAGTGGTCCAAACGCTCACTCTGGATCGAGGTAAGAGGCTCTCTTTGAAGCCGATGTGTTTAGTGTATTGTGTTGCTGTTACTGAAGGAACACGAGAGATCAAGCCGTGTCCGCTCGTCTCGCCTTCCACTGTAAGCTACGGCTCGCGTTTTCAAGGCACAGGGAGCTATGCCATTTTAATAAAACTGTGCCACCCGGCTGGTTGAGCGTAGCTTTGGCTCGTTTTAACCGTATCTCCGGTCATCTCTGGACTCACGTACACCATAGCCTGCTCTACACCATCATTTGTTTGAGATGGTCATGCAATAGTGCTTAACAGTGCGACGAGATAAAACCCAACTATATTATGTAAGCCACTCTAATATCTGATAGCCTCTCGTCGACAATAGAGTCAGTCAGTAAAATAACTTGTGACAGTTTGGTATCCTCAGACCAACATGAAGCACAAAGTGGGCGTGGATATATAACACCAGAAAACCCACTGCACTATCCTAGAACAGTACAAGTAAGAGCTATGCCCTAATAATGTGCTAATGTCGTTAATGCATACACTACAAGTGGTGTTTACACGGGTTTGTGTGTGGACCATGTGACATATGTGAGCCTGTGTTCTGACCTCATATGTGAGCCTGAGCCTCTCAGATGAATGATCTCATTTGCATTAGGTTAAATCCTAATATGTGCGTGCTAATATTAGATAGAACTATAAGAAAGAAAGCAGTTGGTTGGTAATCTTTAAACAGTGAGACTAAACATATACAGTAGTGAAATGTAATCTTCCAGAGGTCTAGGAACTAGATGCTGTCAAAAATACACCCCAACTGCCTCAAGGAAAGCTCCCTCTGTCTCTGAGGGAAATGTCTGATTTTGAAAATATGTTTTATGCAGATATTAAGCCACTTGAGCCCCGTGATCCCAATGTAGCTATAGGAATCTATAGCCTTTAGTGTGATTTTATATCTTAGCTTTTCACCAAAAAGATGACCTATTTTAAATCCAAATACCTGTCTGTAAACTTCAGCTTTATGCCTATCTGGCTAAGGCAGTTGCTGTTCTAGTGACTCAGGCACATCATGTGCATGCAGGACAGTGACAAGCTGTGGCATGAATTTGACCGGCCAGCTGTCAGCCAGAGTGCCATGAATACTAGTTTTACACTCACACAGCTAAGCTACACTGCAGGTTGTTCTTACACCAAGTCCCTTTCTAGATCAAATACTAGAGTTAAGTAGCTTCTGAAAGCTTTCTGTTGTTAAACAGGAATGGGCAGACAGATCCTCAAGAGTCATAGGGTCACAGCAGCATGAAATGTTGCTTTACTGCCTTCCTGTTATTGTCTGAGGAAATGGTATATGCAAACACTGGGCACTGGACAAAGGAAATGAACTTTCTGATTCACTACACCGCATATTAGCTGACAACCCGTAGATAGCTGTAGATAGCATTCAGGGTTAGGTCTATGTGGGTGTTCAAATAAAGAGGCGCTTCATATTAACCTCTTTAAAATGTATGGTAATTTAACCAGATTTATTGCACAGTATACACTGAAGTGTGCATGAATAGTTGGGTTATGTCTGGAATATACACAGCACTTAGTCAGATGTATATTTGTATTTGTTTTACTCTGCAGATCAGCCACCATACTTTGCCTCATGTTGAGCTAAGATTGTGTTGAATTTAGTGGTTTGAGGCAAGCCATCACATGCTCTTGGTCACGCAGATCAGGAGTATTAGAATTAGAGCAGACATATTTTCATCTGTACTTCAGTGTGTGCTAGACAGAAGTCATCAGCCCTTGAGGAGTGATTCAGGTTGTCTTTATCACTGTAGGACAAACACTCTTTTCAGGGGACAAAACCATTCAGGAGAACATTTGTGTGATTGTTTTATGGCAAGATAGTAGTGTAGGGAGAGAGAGCAAGAAACATCACAGTAACATCTTTAGAGATAGTTTGTCCAAAATTATCACGATCCTGCCACATTTCATATGCACCTATGAGGAGCAGACGTGCATTACCAATGTTTTGAGACACTTGAGTAACAAGTAATCATTGATTGTGTTGACTGTTGTATATCAACTAATTACAGCGGGAAACTGGCGCGAATCCATACAACTGTGAGCCTTGTTGAGCATCCAGGAGCCATTATTTGTCACTGTGCCTTTGTTGGTTTTTCACTAATCAGCAACTGATGAAGCTGACCTTTATAGTCACAGCCCAGTGTGAAAGCAGTTTGGAGAAATGAAGTTCAATGGTATATTTAGCATCTTAAAAAAGTAAAAATTCATCAAATTCATTCATAATGTCATTGCACAACATTGATGTACATTTTGCCATGTAAAAAACAGAATGCAATAGTCAAATTCATACTACATCAGACATTCAAACCAACTATTTTTAATTTGGGGTAAAATCTGTCAAACTGCTCAGGAAGAATGACCTAATTGGGTACAGTCTGTCTCAGTTGGCTTCGACAACATGGAGGACTACAATTTGAAGGAAGTTGTACCTTTTTATTGAGGTATTAACATAAACAGTAATATATATGTTCTAAATAACCCATAATATCCTTCAAAATGTCACGATCTGAGAATGTCTGTATTAGGTGATAAAATGGATTATATTCTGTATTATATTCTGTGTTTCTGTGTTTGCATTTGTGAGTCTGACCTCTGAGTATTTCTGTAGCAAGTGTTTATATAATGACTTATTCCTAGTTCAGCACAACAGTAGCCCTCTGAGACACAGGCCTATATAAATAAACTAATATTTATATTGATAGGAAGAGAGAGTTAAATGTCTCCGTGCTACAGCTGTCATCCACAGGTTTTATACCACCATATATATCTATATAGCACCGCTTTTACTACAGGCTCGTTCTACAGCTCAAGGTCTATTATATTTGATTTTGTAGGACAGAGCTGTGGCCATGATTATGCCATTGTTATGTGTTCCTAGGGTCATCCAGGGATGTTTTCCACGCTCCCCGCCAGCCTGTTAGGTAATATACTTGGTCATGGTACTGCAGATCCTCATCATTTAGTCCTAATGTGATGTAGCCTAGAGGTTGCTTGATCTCTCGTAGTGAGTTCAGCCGCTTTATCTTGAAATACTATTATCCTTCAGAGACTTGACCCCTGTTTATTCCCCTGTTTTATTTATTCCAGCTACAGTTATGAGATTCAAGCACACTCATGACAATCTTTTAGAAGAGTTGAAGAAAAATGAAAATAATATCTTCTGCATTTTAATCTTGCACACATGTGTATTCTTATGATATAGTGTGTGGGAAACATATAGATTTTTTTAATATAAAGCTCTCAGTTAGCTTTGTGTTCTCTGGCTTTGGTCGAGATACATCAATCTTGTATTATTAGTAAATTATAATAACTAAGACCAGACAACCCTCTAGAATGTCTAGCTTTGGTCATTTGTAATATATTGTTTTTTTGCCGTGTTATTTATTGGCTCATAATTAGGAGAAAGTATATTAAATGATATCAGCTCTAGTATCAGACACATTTACCAAACCAGCTTCTAGATCAGCACTGATATCTGATCCAGATGCATTGCATTTTTTTCTTGGTAGTGTGTCAGCAAAATAATACATAATAAAACATTCTCCGAACTCAACTTTTTTTGTGCAATGACATGAGGCAGTCATTCTAATTCTGGCCACAAGTAAATAAATATGTGGATCTACATAATTAAGTAAGATTTCAAACATAATAATAATTTAATCCAGACAGTTGTGTTGAGTTAGTAGTTACAATTTCCAGTTCATAAATCTTCATCAGGCCATGTCATAGCGCAACTCAAATATAATATAGCTTATGACTCTGCTTAAAGTTGTTCTGTTAAAGTTCTCCCTCACTGTTTGATCTAAACCTAAAGTTTACCTAAATTTGAGATTAAAAAGCCCATATCAGGAAACGGCTCTGCCTCTGCAGATAAAAGCACTAAAAGGAGCTGTCAGAATTCAGAAATCTCTCTCACACAAGTTCTTTGAAGTTATGCTTCAGAAGCCTGGTCTACAGCCTTGATGTGGAAAAAGAAAATGGTGCTAATGACCATGTGAAAGCTGAAAAATACATTTCTTGATGGTGCTTGACCTTCGTTTAATGAGAGGGAAATGCTTCTAAACCTCCCAGACAGATGCCCTTGCTGGGTAGAGGCACAGCAGCACAGTATTCAGCTATTTAGATGCTTTTATGTAAACATGGAAGGATTGCAATGTTGCAATTTGTGTGTTATTGCTATACTTGCTTTTTACAGTTTGTGTAACAGCAGTGTACTGTCAAATGAATGCTTCAGGCAGCTCATTCAGTTTCATGCTTGTTAAAAAATTATCATTATACACATTCATTAAAGTGGCCTTTAAGAAGGAAAGTGGTGTACTTGTATAACAATGAAATTAGCAGATATTCACTTTCCCCTGATGCTATACCTCAATATAAATCTCACCAGTGCTTGTGAGCCACTACCTGCCTAAATGAATTCACACCCTCTGGATCAATATAATCCACAGTGGATGTGAGATAGAAACAGCCATTGGATTTGGGCGAATCATTCATCTTTGCAAAGGTACCAAAGTCAGACTGGCTGTTTTACATTTTTCTTTTAAGAAGATAACGCCCCAATTCTCAGGTAATCCACTTTATTGAGTTACTGTACTTCCAGAATTCAATAAAGTGTGAGTGTGTCTCAAGCACGCCGTTTGTTCATGATCTGTTCACAAATGTAACAATGGTACAGCCCTGTGCAGTAAGTGCAGAGAGAATGTGATTAATCATGTTCTTCCTTTATGCTTTCTACTGTAAAAAGGTGCCACAAAAGCCTGCACATCCTTCTCATAAGTGTTTGTAAATTGGTGAAGCTCTGTCATGTCTGCAAAGTAAACTTTCTAAGCTGTGTTTCTCTGTTTAATTGTTGACAGGAAACTGACAAATGAGCTGGTTTCAAATGAGCATGTCCGCTTGAGATCATGTGAATAGACTGGTCTATTTTTCTAGCGTAGACTGTGCTTGTGTTTTTTTGCCTCTATATGGATGTTATGAAATCAGTAAAATGAAAGCTGTGCATCTTTCTAACACACACCTTTAACTTTTGTACCACACTGCAAGATGTATGCGGTCATGGGTTACGATCACAATACATCTTACTTCTTCCATTAGTTATACTGTCTCTTTAATTCATTTTGAAACTATTTTTGGTTAACCCAGACAAAATTTCACAGTGTATATTTTATGAGGGGGCAATGCAAACAATCAATATAGACTCGTTTGCAGTTGTTTCTCTTTCCTGTACTGGCTTTTATCAGATCTATTCCCATTATCTCACACATTGATTCTCTCAAGCACCTCCACCTCCACTGAGCTCTATGGTAATTGAAAGGGGATTGTTACCCCTGTCCCTTCAGCATTAGCAGTGTCCAAACAGTGTTATCTAACATCAGCATTCTTCCTCTGTTCCCCAGATGTTGCCAGGGCAATAGAGTTGCTGGAGAAGCTACAAGAGTCGGGTGATGTCCCCGGTCACAAACTTCAGTCTTTGAAGAAGGTGCTTCAGAGTGAGTTCTGCACAGCCATCAGAGAGGTAAGCACAGAGTACACTGTGTATCTGATTTTGCATTATTTACATTTACTGTCCTCTATGTTTTAATATTAAGGATTTTAATGTGCTGGTTATATATTGGGTGCTCTGAAGAGAAGTTGTAAATTGAACCAGTTACATCAGTACATACCTCTATTCTTTGATAGAGGTGTTTTTGGCCCATAGCAGAAAAAAATTAAATAAAAATTTGATTGGATTTTTCCAAAATTATTAACACTGGTAATTCCGAAGTCTTGACAGGCAAAGGACTGTTTATGTTAATTACTGGGCACTAATTATGTGTTCTGTGTTGATTGTATGCCACCCTAATTATGGACATTTGCCTTTTTTTAAAATGTGTGGTCTAAATACAAAATAGCGGAAACACTGCAAGCTCTGATGATGACTTCAGAGGAAGAAAATCACCTTTTTATAACGCCGTACCGATTCATAATGGACAGTTTATTAGATATGATACGTTTGTTACAACAAAACACCAACACAGTCTTTTTCTCATTTACATGCTCTCTGACACCCTCCAATCCACCATCTTTATACAGTTCATAATTAGGACGGGTCCAAAGCAAGCAATAGCTCCATGACTCCCAGACAACTACAGCTCTCGCAGGCTCTATCATAATCTACTGTTATTATCAGTGACACAAACCTCACAAACAGTCATCTTAGTGAGGCAAGGGAAAACTATATTTAAACTTCATTGGAACTGTTTAGAAGCGCCCCCCCAGAAACACCTGGTTGACTATGCAACATTGTTTTTACTTTGGAGTCAATGTGATAAATTAGTCCGTTAGTTAATTAGTGCGCAGGGTGAATGAAGGTTCCATCACCTGCTCCTTGTTTTTTTTTAAAAAAGAATGCAAGCTCACACAAATAGAAGAACCTGCCATTTTATTGGCTGAATGTCTACAGTGATATACTCTGATACTCTAGGGGGCACTCAATACAGAAAGACGTGTGACCACATGTTACATTGCTTGTTCAATTGTCTGTTAAGGTGAATAGTACGAACAATGAAGACCACAAAAAACACCAAGCCTGTGGCCAAAAGACAAAATGTTGCTTCAGCCCATTTGGGAGAGCCTGATACACACTGACACTTATAGCACACGAGTGAATGGCCTAAATACTAGTCACAGGTTAGTTATTACAATATTGTAACAGTAGTAGCAGATGACCTTTGCCAAACAGCGAAGATTGTGAACGTTTTACTCACAAAAAGGGGGCAAAATACAATCACCAGGGAAATGCTGGGATCAGTGATATGAACGGATGCAGAGGTGGTATTTTCCAGTGAATTACGGGTTCGGGAGAAACATAATACAGTGCATTTATCCTGCAAATGCTGAGCCAGCTGGGAGACAGGTTGTGAGTAATGACTATTGCGTAGTACATCATTACACAGAACATTAAGTAATAGTGGAATCACAATCCTCTACAGCTGTATCATCCTGCTGGAAAATACAGGCAGTGAATTCAACTCCACAAAACAAAACTATATGAATTTGTAGTTTGTTTTATTATTACTGTGTCCTCCTTTTTAAGCGATTTTGAAGGCTTTTTGTTTTAACCAGCTGAGTCAGAACTGTGATGACTATTGGGTAGTTATAATGCCCCATCTGCTCTGTGTTCATTATGCAGGGACAAGCATTTTTTGAATCTCACAAGATGAACCACTAGTCCTGTGTTTAGTTAGTTAGTTAGTTAGTTAGTTAGTTAGTTAGTTAGTTAGTTAGTTAGTTAGTTAGTTAGTTAGTTAGTCACATCTCCAGTGCCCTGTCAATTATAGACATAGAGTTGCCTTGTTAGTTTCAACATTTAGTAAGTTCCCTTATTCTATCTCCACAAATAATAGCCTGGTGTACTTGTCTGAACCTGACAGTGAATCTACTTTTGTACGGGATGTCCACCTCCTCTATCAATTGCGGACATGAATCAGCCTTGTTAGTGGCGTCAGGGCAGCTGTCAATGTGAAGAATGAACAAGTACTAAAAGTGCCTATTCAGCAGTGTTGAGGCAAATGCTACAGGGACAAGATGTGATGAGCTGCTGGGATCTCCTCTCCATGTTCATCAGCGACAGAGACTGTGTGTTAGTTTCAGTGCATTGGCCTAAATGAGTTGTCAGGGTCAATCAGCCTTGCAAATGAGAGAGGAAGGGCACAAGATGAGCTGACCGCAGGAGCTAACCAGCCGGAAATGATGAAGAGTGAGAATTTACATGGGACAGGCTGAACCTGGCCTGAGTGTTTTTTTATCAGCTTTAGCACCGCATTGGATTTCACACAGGATAGACTTTTTCAATCAACACATTTGACCAATTCAAGACAAAAACTGTATGTGTTGATTCAAGGCCATAGTGATTGTTGACAGTTAATATGCTCTTCTCCATCATGACTGTTAATTGTATTGTTATTCCTCACCATTCCCCATCCCATACCCTTACTTATTAGGGCCCAGTTTTTCTGCTATCCATATTGTTGGTTCAAATTACACATTGATATGTTTTAAAGGTATCTCTGGAGTCTTCTGTGTTCATCTACATACATTTATGTTTTAGTGGCTTAAGTAAAGTCTATACTTTTCACTTGACAAGCTTCACAAATACTTACATCACTGAAAATCCTCTATTGTTAATATATATCTCATCATGTGACCCGGCTACACTAGTAAGCCTTTTTGATTTTTGAGAAGAGATTTGGTGGATACTAAAATGTAAATCTTTATTATAATCACTCATTGCACTTACGTCAAGAAAATGTTCAGAAATGACTTACTGTTTTAATCAAGGCAGGCATGAATGTGAAGTGAATCACCAGAGAATAGCTGTAACAATTGAATTATACCACTGCAAAATGTGTTTTCAAAATCTGACACTAACACATTCTTAGAGTTTTAATCAATGGACTAATTGACATACACATGCTTTTGTTGTGGCATATTTGGAAAGTCACCTATTTTACCTAACTGAGCACTGGCCCATGCTGGACTAAAGCAGACTAGTTCTGCAGACTTTGAAAGTGCTATTATAATAAAGAGTATAAAGTGTATATATCAGTGGTAAAAGGAACCATGCTGCAGACAGAGGCAAGAAAAGACCTGTGTGTCATTTTTAAAACTGCTTAGCCTCTGAAGTGCAAAGGCTCTGTGGGCACATTGTCAAGTGTTTGTTTGAGATTCATAACAATGGGAATGGAAATAGCGGTTCCTTAAGAGGCATATATTTGGCGTTTTGGTCTTTCTTGAAAGATGGTTGTTTCCAGTAGGGAATAAGGATAGGGCTCTGGTCTTCACTATTATGTGGTGGCTCTCATCCAGCTGAGCCTCAAAGATCAGGAAATGTGCTGTTTTTTGATGGACAACAATAATAATAATACAATTTATTCAGCGCTCAGTAAAGGTGCATTTTTTTTACTAACTCCAGAGTCACACATTGTTATTGGTAGGCTACCTCTGCCTTCAACCTCTATGACCACCACAACCAAACAACCATTAAATACATAGCCATAGTGTGGGCATACCGGGCATCCTGCTTTACCACCTTAGCTGTCCACAGCCACCCTAAGTATAGCTGTTGGAAAATAGAATTAACTTTTTTTCTCTGTTTTGAGTTGCTAAACACTGTCTCTCAGTCTCCTGGTGCAAAGTTATCTTTTATTTTCAGTTTCATTGCTAATCTGCGACCTAGAGATTTCCCATGAGATTATGTAAAATATGGAAGATAATCTTTCTGCATTTATATACTAACTTTGTGTCCTGACAGTGTGTTAAACTGCAGGTCTCACTTTGATCTTTTTTACTGGTGAGATGTCTGTTAAAAGACATATTCCAACTTCAAAGGTCAGTTGTCTTCACTGATTCTGCCTGCCTCAGTGAACAGACAGAAAATACTGTTTTCAGTCAAGCAAGCATGTGACCTGTGGCTCAGTATCTGTTGAGATCTATTTGTGAGCTGTTTATAAAGTCAGGAGCACTATCTTAGGGCTCACAAGAAACATCAATCTTTCTGTCATATGGATGACCATAACATTAGTACAATGATTTTGTTAACAGTACTGTATTTGTGTTTTATTGTGCTTCTTAGAGAAATGTATATGTACGTTGTATATGTTCAAACAGCTTTATTCCCCAGTATATCACATACTTAGACATGTCTGTCCTCTCTTTCAGGTCTATCAGTATATGCATGAAACCATTACAGTAAATGGCTGTCCAGAGTACCAGGCGAGGGCCACTGCCAAGGTAAGAACATTCAAGTATTTGTCACTTTTAGATTGGGAAGGGGGTCACTTTGAGTACCGTTAGCTTTTGTAGAAATGTAAAAGAGCTTTACACACCAAATTACTCTAATTAATTATTATTAATAATAATAAAGTTAAATCTTTGTTTTGAGATCACCCATTTTCTTTTTGAATCAACTACTCAATTGTTGGGAGTTTGTTCTATTTGCATCTGGCCTGAAGTGATGGCTTAAATAAAAGTCTCTTATTAGAATTTCACATTTATTATACCCTTTCAATTTCCTTTTTTGCTTTACCTATACATCATTCAGTGCCAAAGAGAAATCTTGCAGTTTGTTATGTGTGCTGATTTATATACAAAGGAAATTAGATTGACCTGATCACACTGGTCAGAGCTTGTTCACAGCACCTTGTCTCCTAGAAACAGAGGAAAAACAATAAAGAAACACCTGTCAGAGCAGGGGTGCACCTGTCAGGGGTAGAATGGAGGCAAATGAGAAAGAGAAAAATGAGATCACCTAGTTAACAGTCCCTCAGCCCTTTGGTTCAGCAGCCAGCTGGGTCCACTTGTCTCCAGTACATCACATTGTGACAAGAGCCTGTGAATGCAAAGGGATGAAAAGAAATGGGAACAGGCCTCACTGCTGTGTGTGGGTCTTCACATAAAAGCTGTGGCTCTGTCTTCATTAGGCTTCACTTTGATAAAGCAGTTGGAAGTACTAAATATAAGAGGGCTCATCTAAAGACATAATTAAAAAGTATGGTACCATTTGAATAATTCACATTAGTAAGCATTAGTTAGGTAATATGTCAACATTAGTAGTTAATGGCTCATTTAAAAAGCATTACATCAACTACTGGTATTGATGTTAACGTTATAGCCTCATGTAAATAATACAAATGAAAATGTATATAGAAACTGTGTGTTTATGAAATGATGGTTAATTACATATTTATTAAAGCTTTATCACTGCTAAATAGATGTGAACTATTAGTGTTACCATAGATCTTCATCTTCTGCACACCAGAAATGTCATATATTTGTGTCATTGTTATATCCATTATATATACATCCTATATATGTTTTTTTATCCAGAATTTCTAAAGGATTCTGTAGCGTGTAGTAACACAACTGCCACAAATATACCAACTCCAACCACAAGGGGTCAGTAAGGGAACAAATGATTACATTATGGGGTGTTGTGTGGGCCATTGTGATAATAGACCCAAACAACAAATTCTGACTGTATAGAATTTAATCAATTGACATGCATATACGTCTGATGTTTTGGATTTATCAGCCACATGTTTATACTACCCAACATTCAAACCTAAAATGCTAAAAAGCCTTGAAACCAAAAAGGCAATTTCTAAGCTGCTTTTAATCTTCCTACACTTCTTACAATGCCCCAAACATTCCTTTCAGTGCTTTAAAAGGGCTTTTAAATAAGTCATCATCTCCATTGGCCATTCTTTGTTTTTGTTTGTCTTGATGCTGCTAACGACCGTGCAGGCGTAACACACAGTTGGTGAATTTTCTGTTCAGCATTTGGAGAGAGAAGCTGAGACCACCTGACCTTTCAGACAGCTGTTTTGCAAGGCAACAGGGTGCATGCTGAGGAGCTGCTTTGAGCTCAGGACAGAGAAGAGAAACAAGTTTATAGAATACAATAAGCTTGGCAAAACAAAGCAGTGGTGAAAATGCATGAATATGGAGGAGAGGTGCTTCCTGGAGGCTGCAGTGAAGACCTCAAAGTGCCAATCCCCGCTAAGAGCTGCTGGGGATTTTGGACACATATCTATGAAAGCTTTTGACAGAAACACTCTCTATACGTCCTACTTTTAAAACTCACCCCAACTCTCTAACATAAAAGATGCAGACTTGACAGCAAAGAACCTGTGGCAGTGTGGATGACTGGAGTCTGGCTTTCTTTGCCATTAGTGCTGTGGGACTGTGGGTAACAGGCACACGGCTGCTTTGTTCTCAATGTACAAGGGGCAAGAAGCTTGGCCTGGAGTTCAAAAGATTCCCACAATCAGAGAACAACTTTACTGCCTGATGCTGGGTGAAACGTATCTGACTTCTACAGAAAGAATTAAGATGTTTAAATCCATGTGTTCAGTAAACCGTGAACTTTAATAGAGGTTAAATCCCCATGCATTCACTAAGCCTGCAGTCTGCATATCCTTCCAGACACAAAGATTAAGATAACATCTGAAAACCATGTATTTCACTATGTTATAAAACAATAGTATAAAATTATATTAAGGTATGCATTTATGAGTTACGGATTCAGACTGTCTTTTTGATCACTGGTTTGCAAATCTTCTTTGTCAATATTTGATTTTTTTCTCATCTTCAGGCCACGGTGGCAGCTTTTGCAGCCAGTGAAGGGCACTCTCACCCGCGGGTGGTGGAGCTTCCCAAAACAGACGAAGGATTAGGCTTCAATGTTATGGGCGGCAAAGAGCAGAACTCACCTATATACATCTCCCGCATCATCCCGGGGGGCGTGGCCGAGCGGCACGGAGGCTTAAAGAGAGGAGATCAGCTGCTGTCTGTTAATGGAGTGGTATGTGTTTACAGCCTTAGTGGAAAAATGTCAAGTTTAGAATTAATACATATAGGTTCAATAATCTTGCCCAAGGACACAACAGTAGTATGGTGAGGATTGAACCACAAACCATTTGGTTAGTGGGCAATCATTTTACTTCTTTCACACCCAAGTGAGTTTCTTTAGCACATGAGCAACTTGAGTTACTGGGGTCTGGGGCATTAGGACAGACTAAAATATAATTGGATTCCTGTGATGTGCCCCTACAGAGTGTGGAAGGCGAGCACCATGAAAAGGCTGTGGAGCTCCTAAAAGCGGCCAAGGACAGTGTGAAGCTGGTGGTCCGCTACACGCCCAAAGTGCTGGAGGAGATGGAGGCTCGCTTTGAGAAGCTCCGCACAGCTCGACGACGCCAACAGCAGCAGCTCCTCATGCAACAACAACAACAGCAGAACATGGCCACACAGCAAAACCACATGTCGTAGGTGAGGCGCTTCATTGCTTTAAGGGTGAGGGGTGAGGAGGGGTGCGTAGGGAGGGAGGGAGGGAGGGAGGGGAGTTATTACCAGTGTTGC
Organism: Philypnodon macrostomus; assembly: GCA_036025475.1. NCBI lineage: Eukaryota > Metazoa > Chordata > Actinopteri > Gobiiformes > Eleotridae > Philypnodon > Philypnodon macrostomus. The sequence goes on from JAVQKC010062758.1 coordinate 12,987, forward strand.
TGTGCTTTTTATACAAAATAACTAAACTATCATTAATTGTAGCCTATTACTATATTATTTTGACAGTGTGTTCTTATGTATGTTGTTTTGTATGATATACATACATATGTACAAGCCCATATTTGTATTTTGTGTTTTAATAGTCAGACCTTTCCACCACTGCACAAAACCTCACGTCCACTTTGCACACACACACAGAGCAGCTGGTATTTTACACTTACTGTAAAAGCTTTTTGTGGTTTATTCTCTGCAGATATACTCAGTAAGGTGTGCTTCTTCATCATGACACTGCATATTTTATCAAATTGAGATGAGAGCTGATGTTGATCTATAGATGGCATTTAGTCTATAGTGATGTCTCTTCAAAACATTGTATTTTGTTTTGATCATGCCTGTTTGCCCAGACATTCTATATACAGATCAAACCTTTTTAGAAAAAGCAACAATTGCTGAAGAATGTGTTTTTTGTCATAAAATGTAACCAACAGGTGAACAAATGATTTGAAAAGCTTGAAAAGCGATGGCCCTTTTAAATGCACTAATCACACCGTAACGTGGATAATGCTGTGGGTACATTGTACTGCCTTCCTTTTACTGTGTTGAATGTGGGCATGTGTCCAGCTCCTCTGTGCCATTGCCCCTTTGATGCTAAATCCACACAAGGATATCTCTTGTCTTTCTCTTGGCACGAACTCGGCTCGGGAAGGTATTTAGGAGCTTTTAACAGCCAGCATGAACATTGCATGCACAACCCTGCAGAGGTTTGCCATCACAGTGTCATGGCATGTACAGAATATAGACTAGTATGAGTAATATGTATTTACCAGTCCTGTTTTTGATGCAAAGCGGGTTCACCAGAGACCTGCATTTTCATCCTTGAGTGGTGAATTATTTTGTTTGTAAGTTTGTTTGCACTTTTTGGTAATATGCAAGTTCAACATAAAAAAAGTATAATGCAGCCGTATTAAGGCGATCCGTGCTGCTCTGGATGTCTCATTAAGCCTGCATTGCCCTCAGTTGGTGTTTCTCCTTGTTTCTGATCTGCAGGTTGTTTCAAAAGAAGAAATGAAGAGAAGACAATAGCGGATCTCAAAGACCATCTGTTTGCGCTGAGCATCCCAAAGGACCCTCTCTCCACTGTGGGTGGAGTAGAAGACTAATACTCCCCACTTTCCTCTAAAACCTGTGTACTGTCGACTACGCAAAAACAAAGAACCAGTTGTTCTGAAAAGCAGTGCTTCATGGGAGGTTACTGCTAGAAGTCAACCAGCTTAATTTTCAGTTTTTTAAGTTGTCTTATCCTGCACAGTTGAAGGTTGTGAGTTCAAATGAATCTTCCTTTTTGTGATTTATGTTTACAACCATTATTGTTTTACCAAAATGGCAGCCATAGATATCGTTTGTAAAGTGGTGTTTTCGACAATTCCTTGACTGCTGTGGTGCTTGTGTCTCTGTACGAATGGCCGATTCATCTTCTTTGTGTCCTGGTTTTGGATATACACGTGAACTCTTTTTTACCTTCTTATATTGTAGCAAGAAAAAGATTTTGTATCCTGTAGGTTTAGCAATAACACACATTGTTCAGTTCAGATATTTCACATACACACACGTCACATAGTGTTATAGAAGATGTCCAAATGATAAAGCACCCTTGTTCCATGCATTGTAAGGCAGCTTCCAATAATGTGCCATTTGAAGAGATTACTCACCAAAATAAAATTGGAAAAATAAATGAATAAATAATCAGAACCTATAAGTTATTCCCGACAGATAAAACAGATTGTCCTCCAAAAGATGAATATAAATGTAATCATGCTGTAAACATTATTTTTCAGATGTGTCTATTTATTATATAACTGAGAGCAGAAATATATGATTTATTGTTACTTTGTTTATGTATTCTAGTCCATGCAAATATTATTTAAGGTCACTGTAGGGTATAGCAGTTTCTTCTGTTGGGTTTTCGTTGTGAGCAGTAGACTGTGTATAATTAAGACTTATCTGTTGATCCCATCTTTGGTGCTGGTCTTGTCACTGCACTTTCCAATTACTTTTTGTCTGTTTGTTGTATGTATGTTTTAAATCTATCTTATTATCTATATAAGTTGCAATTTTATTTACACAGATTAATTAAATATTATGCATTTATTGACAGATTTTTATCAAATACAGCAATTGCCATTTTCTGACCTTGGCATCCTACAGAGAGATCTAGCTTCTAATGTATCGAAATAAACAAAACCCTTTCTTTATGGGATCAAGCAGCCCTTTTGTATTATTAAGTCTTTCTCAATTGACTTGTATTTTTGATGCGGATGGTCCTACACGTACAGAAGATAACACACTGTTCATATGCAATTGTTATATATAATATATTTGTATAAATAAATCTATGTGCTTGTGTACAGTGAATGCTTTCATGGCTCCTCCTTGATGCAATAGCTAATTTTAAGGGCTCTGGGGCAAGATATATTATAAAACATGTGTCTTTAGAGAAACTCTTTCCCAGTATCCATTTGATTAGATATATTGACAGCTGTAAGATGTGTCTATGGAGCTAAGCTTGGACCTACATAGATGCATTGCCTAATACCACACAAACACACAAATAAAGAACATTCTAAAATGTGAAACGGCACCCTCTGATGGTTATATGTAAAAATGCAGCAAAATGTTTTCTTTTTGATTTGTACATTAAAAAATAAACATAATAATGTGAAATGTAAAAGATCCTAGAAATAATTAGTGAGAATTACTGATTCACATTTCATCAGCCGTGCTTTATATTAGGGCCATAACCATTTTTATCATATTTTATTGTCTTTAAAAAACATACATACAGTATAGCATCAGAAAGAGTAGAGGAAGAAGAGCTTTGACAACTTCACATACATACAAACAGAGTATTTTAACTGTTGAACCAGAGCATTAGATGAAAACTTAAATACTATATCATGTTAAAATAATGTCCATTAATGTTCATTGAGGTCATTAAATATGGTTCATTGGTACAACAGTACAACAGTACAACAGTACATAGGCCTACAGAATAAATGGTGTTTACATACATATTTACAATCTCATGTACAATTTACAAGCTGCTCTGGATTCACATCATATAGTCTTTCTGTCATTTTCGCACACACTCACTTCTTTTGCCGCTTTGTCAACATACAGTATTCAAGTGGGGTCTCTTCACAGAACATGGTACACAGGCCTGTCCCCAGGGCTGTCCGGTGTGCCCGGCTGAGAGTCGGTGCTCACTGGGGAATAACTGGGCATGTCCCGCAGAGATGATGGTCCACAGCTGGACTCCACTGAGGACAGGCGGTCCACAATGCTCGACAAACACTCCAAACTTGATCCACCGGCGGATTTTTCATTCAAATGGTCTACAAAGCAAAAGAAATGCATGTTATGTTTGGTCCGGTATACTAAATATGAGACACAGCCTTTCAAAAAGGTCTTACCGTTCTTGGAATAAGAGTAGCTGTTGTTGTAGTTTGTGTTCAGCTGATGCCACACAGGACTCCTGTTCTCAGCCTGAAAGACAATAAAAAGTCCCATTTATTTACTGTCTCAGATTATTAAGAGCAGACCTGACTTGACTTAAAATATACAGTTTGTAGAGAAAATGTCTAGTGAATGGACAAACTCTAATGCCCTCCGTGATATTTAGGACGTGCCAATAAAGCCTGAATACCACAGTTATGGGCTTCTTTGTTTCACAGGCACCTGAAACACAAAGTGGCAGCGTGTTCTCCCCTACATTGCCGGGCTCAGAGCATGGAGAATCGATTGTATCAGTGGAAGCAACACCAGTTTGTGCAAGATGACACTTTCTCCTAGTAAATCTGCAGAAAATCCTGGCAGCGGTGCAGAACATGTAGTCAAGATGGAATGCAGAAAAGCAGTTTTCTCCTGCCAGACTTCCGTAAGGTGGATTTAGTGTGGTTTATTAGGGCTATAAAATGTCCACTGTGGAGAAGGCTATTGCCTACAAAATATTCTGTTCCTGTGTACAACTGATGGAGTTCTTGTGTACAACTGATGGAGTTGATTTCACGACAATATAATTTAAAAATACAGTATCCTATTAGGCCACTAACTTTTACAGGTACAGGTTCAATGCAAGTCATTCACAGCTGAGCTAAAAACTGTGGGAGTTCCAGCTGCCTGTCCAGATCAGAGTTCGTCTACAGAACTTACCATGCCATCAGAGCAACTGGACAGAGGGCTGCTGGGCTCAGAGCTGCTCTCTGCTGGGAGTCCGTAGTAGTTCTCCACCTGCTCGCGCAGCAGATCCTGCAGACTCCCTATGTACTCAATTGCGTTGCGCAGGATCTCTACCTTGGGCAGACGCTGGCTTGGGTTAGATGAAGTGCAGCGGCGCAGAGCCTCAAAAGCATGGTTGACTTTCTTGAGCCGCCTGCGCTCACGCATGGTGGCCGCCCTTCTGCGGTCCACAAAGCTGGACTTGCGTTTGCAGGCCTTGCAGGCCCACTGAAGACAATGTCCCGGCTGGTGAGGGGCTCCTGGGACTCTAACATGTTCATCCTCCTCAGAGCCAGCGAGCTCCACACCAGGCCCAAAGTCCATGCTGTCTGGAGAAGAGGCACAGGCCCTGTCGTAGTACACCTGGGATTGAGCGAACACGTCCATTACTCCTGTAGGATACTCTGGACTGAGGCAGAAGAGCTGCACAAGAGAAGACCTCAGAGTGATGTGAAGTGTCTGTTGCCCCCAGGCCCCTCTTATATGCCCCGGGGCCAGAATCCAGGGCCCACATTGGCCAGCTCTAATTACCATGGCCCTCTGCCCCAGCCAGAAGGCAGGCTGGGGTGAGCGCAGCCCCCTCCCTACCCCTCTCACCCCTCGACTTCAGTACCCTGCAGAGTTTCCCACATCTGCACTTATTGGTGTTTTCCCACTCATCACCACTCACGCCTTCCAGCAGCCTCCTACTCAAGGCCACGCTGATCAGCTTAGGTCTCAGGAGAGTTTGGGACTGTGGACATCCGTGGAACATCGTTTTATCTGTATAATTAGGGACTCAATTAGTGTCCGTGTCCTCCCTAATTCACAGGCCCATTTGTGCTATGCTGCAGCAAAGGCATCCCAGCTGCAGAGAAAGGTGTAACATTTCAAGCCCATTGAATTCACATTGAGGGGTAAATCTCCTCTAAACACCTCATTCTTCTCACTGAAGGTGCTGTGAATGAGCCGACCTGTTTGTTAAAACTCATTTCAGCAGTAATTACACTATTGACACCACTGTGTAATTCTCTGCACCATCTCCTTGCACTGGCCAAATTTTAACCATTAAATGTTTGTGACACTAAGTCAAGAGTTCAAATCAACACACAACAGCTGGTCGTGAAGGAATTTTATTCAGTCTTATCTTACCCCCGCATTTATTTGACATACAAGGCAATGGTCTAGAATGCCCACGTTTATAGGGAGCAATCTTTATATGGTGTTGGAGATCCTTTTACAGTAATATGTTTCTTGATTGTCTGAATGATAGTACAAATTAGTAGCCTACATAAACACAATATCTTAAATACAACATACATTAGTCTACACATTCCGTAATCTCCATTTCAGCATCAAAAAAAGATCATACTTTATGCTGCGTCCCTGACAAGACCTCTGGTGTGGATGGTCAGGTGACATTGTTGACAGCTTGTAAGGATACAATACGGATAGTTCTCTCAAAGTGTAAAAACATTTGGTGAACATTTCTGGGATTCCTGCGCACCAAAGGAAAACACTGGCGCTCGATGCCTCTGAGTTATTGTCAAATGTAGGATTACGCTCAACTGTAGCTACTGTGAAGATCAAGAGGTGTTTAAGACCAGACCGAGTTCATTTGTGGAGGTTTTGCGGCACGGGGGGTACGCAGGCGCACTGTGCACTCTCAGGGGAACTCTCGGGCTGTGCTTGTGTTGTTCTCAAGGGTCAGAGATAAAGTTAAGTGAAGGGCACAAGGTGATCTTTTATGTCGAGCTCCCTCACGTCTCAGGGCCTCGTGCTTCCATGTGCTGCTCGGTTGGAGCCACAGCAGCCCCCCGCGAAATGGAAAACTCTTTGCAAACCCGGATGGTTAAAAAAAGGCATATTTTAAATGTATTATGTATTTATGGACATATTTCACTCCATCATTTCATTGGAAAAGAGTGTTTAAACATTCTTGTAAATTGAAAATCACCAATATTCCTTCAAATGACAGTTCTTTATATGTCAGTGCCATGTTCGATAATACATTGCTCAGAATAGAACTTTGAAAAGTCATTGGAACAACAAACTCATGTGCTTCAGCTCATTTGTGCTTTGACTGATATGTATTTAATGGTACTAAATAAAGAAAAAGCAGCAAACATGACAGAGCACAGACAGTGCTATGAGACATGCCATATTCCCTTTATATGCTCATCTTTACTCCAGAGAGTTAACTGTTAATTATGGTCTCACTCTTAAAGCCAGCATCCAAGTAAGAATGTGTCTGAGTGAGATATGGCTAATTGCTTTAGAACATATAGCCTGTAATGACTACTAAACACACACGTTATATTGTATTAAAAATGAAAATGCTGGTATCAGGTGAAAGTCAGTTCAGTACACTTAAGGCACACAGTGACTTTCTGTGTTATCTCGGTGAGGGAGTAGACAGCAGCCCATTAAAATCACATTACAGTTTAGGGATATCAGATTTCTGTCTGGATTCTGCAGAAAACTGGATATTTTGTGCAAGCCCCAAGAACCGTTTAAGAAAAAAATGTAGTTCTATATTTTTTATTATTATTATTAGGCCCGAGCCATAGTTATTATTATTATTATTATTATTTTATTATTATTATTATTATTATAGACCCCAAATGTAACAAGGAACTCACATGGTGGGATAACTGCTCACATGAATTCATTGATTAAATAAATTCCTGTTTTGTGTTTTGTGTTATAGAGGTCTTTAGCCACTGACCTCACACACTATCTGAGCTATGAGGCAAAGTTCAGAGATCGACCCCAGTGTCCTGCCATCCAAAGATCAGAGACTTCATACTATCATCAACACACAGGACATCCATCCTATTAGCATTGTGTTACTAATTTGAGTAATTAGAATGTAATTACTTTTTGATAATGAAAATAAAAGCCTGAATAGTTCACATTAGCTCTATAGGCTTTGCACTATTTCCTGCAGCCGCACCTTTCCCAATAATAAACTGGAGCCGGGGAGTCCAGTTTCTGTTGCGGGATCAGGGCTGCTGGATGCCAGTGGGAACAGATTAGACTGATTTTATGTGTTTTTAACAGCCGTGAACGTCGGGGAAACCAGTAGATGTGGCACTTAAAGTCAACAGGGAATTTTTAATGTTTGGGGCACACAGTCTTTACTTATTTTACGCTCAACTCAAACATAACGTTATAGTTCTATTCAATAAATACAGTTCACCACTTTCATCTTTTGGTCTGATATTATAGGCTATATAAAAAATATTTTCACAATACATGAACATTTTGAAACATGATTCTTGCATTAAAATTACAAAAAATATATGTACAATTTGGTTTCTCATTCTGTACAAACAGCATACTAAAGTTTCAATCAAATCTTAGTTTTCTGAGATGTCTTCTGTGAAGCTGCTTTTCTCTTCACTGTTGATTCTGTCCACAATTGATGAGAGGCGCAGGAGGCTGGAAGAAGCTGAGGCATCACTGGAATCTGAAACACATGGATCTTAATTAAAGTTTTAATTGAAGTTATTATTATTAATGATGTTGTTTTCTTATTGAATCCAGTGTCATAATAAAGAATAATGAAGTTGTCTTGTTTACCCTCTCTCTGGCGTATCACTGCTGAGGTAGAATGGTCTGCAGAGGTCGGCCAGGTCTCAGAGTGCTTCCAGTGGACGCCTGCCTATGAAACCACATTATGTGTTACTCTGTGAGATCAAATAAAAGATTGACCACTTTGAAAAGACAAAAGCCTATTATAATACTAAACCAGACCACATGAAAACCGAATTTGTTGAATTATGTTTTTATAATAGGCCTCGATGTCAGCGCAGCGTGGTGTGAGCACATATCCCGCCCCAGGAATGTGAATACAAACACGTGTCGTGGGGATATCCAGAGCCAGCTTACATGTTGATCCTTGTTGTAGGTGTATGTTGCCCCATTTTGTTTTGTGTCCTGTGCGTCCAGTGACTGTAACAGCTCCTGTAGTCTCTCTATGTAGCTGATGGCGCTGCGTAAAATCTCCACTTTGGGCAGTCTCTGGTTGGGGTTGGCCACGGTCTTCCTCTTGAGCGCGTCGAAGGCATCGTTGATCTTCTTGAGCCTCCTCCTCTCTCTGAGAGTGGCGGCCTTGCGCCTGTCAGTGGGCGCTGACTTTCTCTTGCAGATTTTGCAGGCCCACATGAGGCACTGTCCTTCGCAGTGCGCCCTAAGTCCCGGGGGCGCCAGGACGTGCTCCTCCCCGCTGCTGTCGCCCCCAGTCTCGGACTGAACATGATCCCGACCCGTGGACAGCGGGCTGTCATTGCCGTGATACAAAGGGGACACACCGGCCATGTCCAAGTTCTGTAACGCCTCATGATCTCCTTCCTCCAGGTAACGCAGGTCACTAAACAGAAAAGTGTTGGTCTCAAAAAGGTCCATCATATTGTGGCTCCCCTCGTCTCTGTATTGACTGTGGCATTTAAGTAGAACAGCAGGGACATAGGTCCCAGGCTTAAATATAGAATGTGAAACTCTATCCGACACTTTGGCTGTCTCACTATGCATCTTTCTCTGAGCACACTACAACCTTCTGACTTTATATAGAAATATATATAGGCATACATGAAATGATTCATAAATGTTACAGTTTTATAGTAACAGTTAGTAATAATCATTATATAACTTTAATTAAACATTTTAAATATTTTATGTTTTTGATATAATATATCTATATATCTAATGCTATTATATGTTCTGTTCCTGGGTTCAGAGAGGTTCAGGGTCACACTTTTCACGATGGGGACAGCACAGATATAAACAATACAAATATGAATATTTTAAACAAACCATTTTATTGTAATGTGGTCAATATTGCTTTCTGCTTTACTCACAAACTCTTTTAACATTAAACATCAAGTCTTAACAATTCATTAACAATTAATATTACCAGGAATAGGTATTACAAATTACAATTTCCCCAAGTACCACTATTAAGACACCTAGCTTGTAAAGGAGATATAAAGCCTATATAAAAAGTTATGGAAAAACGCTATAAAAAAGTTATGAAATGAAACATAACAAACATAAATACAGAAGTTATGTCATGAATATCCAATTTCTGAAAAAGTCAAATTAAAAGGACCTTGAAAGTCAAAGCAGTTGAAGGTTGTCACTTCTCTCTCTCCGTGTGCCCAGCCCCTCCCCCTCACACTGCAGGAGCTACTGTTGTTGCAGAGTCACTGTCAGGAATAAAATAAAATAAAATAAAATAAAATAAAATAAAATAAAATAAAATAAAATAAAATAAAAT
>JAVQKC010062773.1:0-10153 GCA_036025475.1 Philypnodon macrostomus
AAAATAATTTTAAAACTGTTGAGCACACACACAGAAAAAAAAACAAAAAAAACATTATGTTTAAAGACTAGTCAAAGCAGGAAGCTAAGCTGATTTTGTTATGAATTGCTTGTGTAAAGGGGGTGGGATTTAATAAGTTTTCACTTCTTCCCGCTCCTTTCGGATGCATTATCAAAGAAAAATAAAATGTAACAATAGTCAGAAGTGCAAAATATTCATTACTGTAATCAACTGTATTGTGGCTATTGATTTAATGTTGTACAATTCTTTTTTTCTGTATGTCCGAATAAAAATCATTCATTCATTCAATAAGCCTGAAATATTCACTGGGAGGATCACAGTTGGGTTAGAGGCATGTGAGCACTTTCACACAAAACTTATGTGGATTGGATAAAATAGCTCTCTACTTTATTAGGTAGACCTGTTACCTTCTGGCGATTTCAAATAGGGGACAGAGGCCAGACACTGGTCTGGGATAACAGAAATACAACATTAGCTTGTATAATCTCTTAGGTGGGCTACAGCAGAAGAAGACCACCCCGGGTTCAACTTCATTAGGTACAAGGTCAACCTAATAAAGTGTCCAGTAATTGTATAACTCTAGGACATGCTGAACCTCAGACTAAATAACTCAGACTGCATTTGATGTCTTGTTTGATCTATGACATTTTGTGAAGCTTTTTTGTCTACCAGGCTCTCTCTACATTTCCATCTTTCTGGTTCAGATAAATCAACCCCATCCTGAAGTAGCCTGTGAGAGGGTATCGCCTGGAGGAGCTGTGCTGAGCAAAAGGAAATCAATGATTGGCCTTTTTTGGCTCTGAAAGATTTCTTCTCCTTGTGTCTTTCCTCCTTCGTCTCATGTAGAGCGGTGTGTGTGGGTGTGAGCGTGGCTACACTGAGGTGATGACCACACATGGCTTCCTGGACTACTGCACCAGGACCCCGGGAGTGGACAGCTACAAGAAGGCTGACGTTAAGACCAACTCAGGAAGATTCAAACCGGGTCCGTCTCAGGCTCAAGACCTCTTCAATGAGTGGACTCTACGACCTGTCGGGCCAGGTACTAATGTGGATGTCATTATTATGAACTAGAAGAATACTCAATTTGATGATAAACCATGGTATTACAATGTCATAGCTTTACTGAATTTGTTGTGTTATTGACCGAGATTTGTGATTACTTTCTACCAACTGACATGTCATTTATTCAACATTAGCCTGGAGCACACCCCAACTATGTTTAAGCTAGATAACTGCAAAAATGTGGAGATATTTTGGGTTTACGGTAATTACACTGTCAGTCCAGGATCAGGGAGGCTCCTGATTCATTTTAGATAAAGTTTTCAACAGACCAATAAAACCATATCCCCTAATTCTGTGGTAGATCATTGCCTTATTTCCTCCGCCAAGGCAGGAGTAATGTTTTTGGTAGCGTTGGCGTGTGCGTGTGCGTGTCTGTTAAAACTTTACACAGAAATTACTGAACTGATTTGGATGAAGTTGAGGAATGACACAAGGAAGAAGTGATTAGATTTCTGAACTGATCCAGATCACGGTCTGCATGTAGGATTATCTCAAAGAATGGTACCTTCTGTTGGCTTTGCTGGGCCTCTCAGCAGAACCAACAGAAGGTACCTTGTGAGAGAGCCTCTCTCCCCACCTGTCCTGTCTTGTGCAATTCAACATCTACCCCTCTGCAGATGTACACTAAAAAGCACTCGGAGAGTGCAGACCTCCGCCAAGGTTGGCTGCAATAGGGTTGAATGTCCACAAGCTGGCACCAGAGATTAGTTTTCAGCCTCAGTTGTCTGTCCCATTCATGTGAATGAGAAGTCCACACGTGATGCATTTGTACTTCCGTGGGACCAGACCCCCCTCCGGAGAAAATGGACAAAATAGTGACTTATCTTTCTTTGTTTCTATTAATGACAACTATTCAAATCATCTTAATACATTGACAGGTCACCAGAGCCACAGACTCAACAGTAACAGTCTCATGAAACGATATCTGTCAAGAAGCTGAGACGGTAGGAAAGTTGGAAGTGTGTTGCAGTGCTTAGGTCTGCACTCTCAGAGCTCTCTGGTTTACTATTATCTTGAATACATACTGCCCATACATGAGCAATATATATATTGTGCTTGTTTGTGCAGATGGCAGAGTTAAAATGTGGGTTTATGCTGTGATCGCTGTTGGATTTATCTTAATACTCTTCATCATTGCATTATCCTTCCTTCTCTGGTATGTAATATATCATTACTATACCTTCTTAACTAAATGCTAGTATTACAATTATATATGTATTTCACTAGAGAATAACATCTATATTTACTGATGCCTTTTGTCTATTTTTCTCCAGTAAGCCATCCAAATCCTCAAAGTCAGCTTCAGCCCCACAGAAACCCTTGAGCCTGGCCTATGATGGAGACATGGATATGTGATGTGGCACCTGTACGTCACAAAGAAGAGCTCTCAGCAGATGGACTCAATGTTGGGGTTACAGATATGAAGCCCTCTTGAAGAGGTCCTGTTTTTCTGTAGTGCCAATTGTCTGGAGCTGGTGAAAGTGAAGACTCAACAAGATTTGCTTCTTGAAAGGGGGAAGTTTTGTGCAGAATTTGATCTGCTTCTACTTCACTCAAAGACAAGAGCCAAATGTTTGAGTACTTTATTTTCTATTTTAACTGGTTTATAAATGAACTTCATAGATTTACAGATTTAAAATAGGCAACCATTTACACAGAACCACACGCTGAAGAGGTTGTGCTGCCCAAAAACAATGGCTGCAAGCATATGACGTGGACAAAGATACAACAATCTCAACCGGTGAAATTGTGGATTACTTGACATCGCATCCGTGGTGGACATTTACGGAGCAAATGCCACTCGCCTTGAAGGTCAAACAACAAACAAGCCTTTTTTGAATTTCAAGATGCTCTATCTATGCACTACATTAGTGCTGATTTGCTTTTCTTTTAAAGATGAATTTTGTAGTGTTTCAATTGTAATTTATTGTAAACAGTTGCTGTCAGATTGCTGTGTTTTGTTGACATTGATGCCATATGTTGTGCAAATGTGGGAGCTAAGTAAAATAATGCAGTAATTCTTCTTCTTTCTGTTGTCTATGACTCTAAGATAAAATTGGAATCTAAATTGGCATCCACTTATATATCCACAATATTCAATTCATTTAAGCATGAACATAAAAATATAGAGCTATCCACTGGGTCACAAGCATTATTTTAAAACGTTATATTTGATTTTTTATTATATATTATTACTATTGACAACATGGCACATTTCAGGTTTTAGTTTTTTGTGTGAGAGCTGAAAGCACAAAGACAGCAAATACCAAATAAATGTTTACTCTTATTTATGTATTATACTGCATTTCCATGTCACCGCTAATAGGGATTTTTCTATTGCCTGATTACATGCACAAGCACAACAGTGTATCACATTATCTGCCATTACTTCTTTATATGATCCAGTGGAGAGACCATTTTGGAAGCTACAATTGTTAGCGTTGTTTTCATCCCTGCCTCTATAAACTGAAGACATTATTTTTGGGTTCTCTGACCGCATCTGAATGTATTGTATCACAAAATCTAAATTCATAACGGTTGTTGCAAATATGATTACAACTGCCAGCTCCTTGTACGTAGGCATGCTTGATCAAGTTTTGGCAAAAAGTGCCCTGAAGTGACCTTGCAGAAATGATTTTGTTTGTTTATAACATTCAGTATTTTGGAGTGATTGTATTGAGGAGAATCAACGTGATGATGAAAATGAACTGTCCAAATTATCTAATAAACAATTAATTGGATTATATATCCTGAAATGCAGCGTGTTCACTCATTGTTTACATTTGTGTTACTGTTGTGTGTACATGGACAGCTGGACAAAATGCAAAACTGTTGGACGCTGTGAAAATAAAACATTGCATACCTTTATTTGTGTTGTTTTTAGGGTCTTATTTGAGTAACATGGCATATCTTACTCTTAGTTCTGCCTCCTACAGTTTCACCCATACATGGTTTGAGACAGTGCCCGGTTCATAAGCAATGATAAGATCCACCTTGGACTGCAGTCAGATTTCTCGGTCTGATTGTCCCGGGAAGCTTGCAGGTTGTGTGGGGAACTAAAATCTTCAGCCTCATCTAATTCATTTATTTGGGACGGTGAATCTAAATGCTTGTGTCAGGCCGTGATCTGATCTTTGGCAACATACGGGCTGATGTTGTCATGTCCAATTTTTATCATTGAAGTTTGTATGTGATTGGATTGTTGATTACAGTCTGCCAGCCATTATTCAAAGACTCAACAATAAAATAGCCCAATGTTCCTTGATCGTAAAACATTATGTCATTCATTCGTCCTTATTTGCCACAGGAGCCTAACTCAGCAACTATGGGCCTTAAGCGGTGTACACTGGACTTGTTGGTTGACTTGCATTGCCAAATTATTTTCTGTTGTATGATATTTTTACTGCAGGCTGCTGTACTTCCTTGCATTTCTTAAATAGGCCTAGTTTCGAAGTAGGTCTAACGGACAATATACATGTTGCAAATGAATAACTTTAAACAGCTTGATAATGTTCCCCGCCTCCATAAGATCAGCCCCAGTTGTAAAAGTCTATTACTGTAGCGCCACCTTTGGTCTAAAAGCCGTGGCTGCAGCAGACGGAGGCTGCTAACTTGAGCTTAGCTCCACTTCCCAAGGCTCACTGAGGGCTGCACGTGTACGTAAGTGAAATGTGTCTTTTCTACGGCTCTGTGGCTCCACATACATTTGAGGTGTGCGTTAAGCTGCTGTAACATGAAGCCGTAGTGTAGCTGGCATGGCGTCGGCGAACACACGCTTTCTGTTCCGCTCCGCTGTTGCTCAAGAGGTCTTTTCCAGAAACGACCAATTCATCATAGAAATTGGACGCGTTATTTAGAGGTGGTCAGGGCTTCCAAAAGCACGCCTTCTTCTCGTAGGAAGAAAAAGCAATTCGCTTTGGGAGCTGGCGCTGCGTGAACTCATCCACTGTAGATTCTACAGCTGGAGATGACGCCATTATTCACTCACAGATTGCGTAACTACATGGCAGCTTAAGCAGGGAATTGTCTGTAGCGTTATTTCAGAATATATGCCTATTCAAAATGATCTAAATGTTCCTGATTTAATCAAACCATATTTTTTCATTAGTATGCTAATTGTGGAGAATAGGTCCCAGAGAATAAATAACTGGCACCAATCAGCCATAGCATGACCGCCACATGTGTCACCTGTTGCAGATTCATCATGGTTCCTTCCTTGAACCACTTTTGGCAGATGACAAATCATCAACTTTGAGGACTAATGTTCACTTGCTGCCTGATAAATGCCATCATTAACAGGTGCCATCATGAACAGATAACCTTTGATATTCACTTCACCTGCCAGTGGTCACAGTGTCATGCCTGCTCCGTGTACTTTGACAAGATCAATGATTGATTCAAGTGTATGATTGCTGATAGACTCACCTTTGTGCTGTTGAATGGTTGTCAGACGGTGTACCATGACGTCTCCACTGAAGTGCCTGGTTCTTGATGATGACAGGTATCAGAAATGCTTCGAGCTCTTTCTGCAGCGCTCGTCTGAACATCAGTGCATGAGAGACTTCTTCCACAACACGCTGCCACACATCCTGTCCAGGTAAGAGGGCTCTTTATTTGACATAACCCTTAACTACACTGTATCTACCTCATTAAGTACAATGTAATACACTGTGTAACAAACTAATAACATGTAATTACATTGTACCTAACCCCAACCTTAACCATTCTGTATGTACAATGTAGTTACATGTTATTACAGTTTGTTACACAGTGTATTACATTGTACTTAATGCGGTAGTTAAGGGCCATGTCAAATAAAGAGGTGTTAGGGTCGCACAATAGTCACATGAGACAAGCTTTTAAATAATATATAAAACACTATAATACACATACAGGTATTGTTTTTACATATCACACAAATATATTTTGTACATCTATATTTACTGGGCACTATTCTGTAGACCTATATACCTGCATGCGAGCTCAAATTCTACTAATTACTAATAATAGTTTAGTTTTACTTTAGTCCTTCGCCTCTACAGCAACATCCAATCAGAGGACCACTCATAATCTCTGATTTGATGTTGCTGTAGGGGCCAGGGAACGGACTAAAGTAAAATAATAATTATACCTACTTTACATCACAGAGCACAGTCAGATAGTCCATTTGAATCATTTACATCTTTAATATAATGAATGTAAAATAGCCTCTGGCATCAGGCTACAGCATGTGGCAGTTTACACATTAGACCAGCTTTGTAAATACTCATCATTCATCTTATTGCCGTTGTGTCCTTGGGCAAGACACTTCACCCACCCACTATGACTGAATGTGAAACCTCTATGCCCATGTGAAACTAGTCTAAAGATATATTAGTCATTATATTAAATTGCATTATTGAGCATGATAGTGTTAATAAAAGTAATTACATTGTCAGTATTGCAGTGCTTCAGGCTCTTCATCAGAACACATCATATCCTCCAGTGTGAAGTGACAGGTTGATATCAGCAGCTGAATGATGTACATTTTAAAGACTTGCCTCTCTCCTCTCAGCATCGGTAATGGAGAGTCCCAGTTCAATGTCATTGGAGTTGGAAGCGGAGCTGGTAAGAAATCATTTTCTCTTGTTGGGCTCAGACAGTGAAGGTGAGCTTTATTATTTAATGCAATAGTGTCAAGTCATTGTATAAGTGTACATCAGATTCACCTGTAATACCTGTACTGACCTCCCCAGTCTTTAAAGCAGCTAGACTTTATAAATGACACAAGAGATCCAACACCTGTCCACATCAGAGTCTCACCAGAGAGATCCAACACCACATCAGTCTTGGTCTAACTGTACTCTTTGGACAAAATGACTCACCAAATATTTTTGTATGTTTTGATTGCAACATAGAACATATCATCATTAATGTAAATGAGAGGCTCCATCAGCTGTTTTAGATCAAGTCTAGCTCATGTTGATGTGTGGTGATATGTTGTGTTGATGTGTGGTGTTATGTTGTGTTGATGTGTGGTGATATGTTGTGTTGATGTGTGGTGATATGTTGTGTTGTGTGGTGTTATGTTGTGTTGATGTGTGGTGTTATGTTGTGTTGATGTGTGGTGATATGTTGTGTTTATATGTGTTGATGTGTTGTGTTGATATGTTGTGTTGATGTGTTGTGTTGATATGTTGTGTTGATGTGTGTTGATATGTTGTGTTGATATGTTGTGTTGATGTGTGGTGATATGTTGTGTTGATATGTTGTGTTGATGTGTTGTGTGTAGGTGAGATTGACCTGGATATGTTGTCAGAGCTGCGTCTGAAGCACCCAGGGGTGCTGGTGGATAATGAGGTGGTGGAGCCCAGCAGCCAGCAGCTACATAACTACAAAGGTACAGCCTTTAATGACACACACCAATAAACACTGTATGTGACTGTGTACAGTGTTAGTATGGAGCAGCAAATACATATACAGTTGGATCAGGAACACATTACACATTTCATAACAGACCAACCCTGTATCAGCCCTGTTATCAAAAGCATTAGGTGAGTATATTGACATTAACCATGTGACATTAGCAAACCTGCCTGCTCTGAAATGAACGCAGAATAATGTCACAGAACGAGATCAGTAAAGTACAGTATATGATCAGTTCAATTTTGTTAAGCTTTCAAGCGACAAAGAAATAATGCTGAGTTTATTATTTACTCTTTGTTGCATTGCCAAATGATTTCAGTTACTCAAATCAAAACTGGACTTTCTGTATGTAGTATATCTGCTCGGCATATTTCATTGTTCAGTAAGAGTCACTCCCATTGACTATTGAGTTATAGTCAGCAGAGAAAGTACAAGAATCAGTGATTTCAGTGCTTTACCACATTACAATCCATTTAAAATGTACAAAATCAATACATTTTGTAATTCAGTGATGGTCGCCAAGAAGCCTGAATTAGATCACATCAAGTTTACCTGGAACGAGATGACAGCCTCTGAGTTTGAGGAGCAGTGGAAACACAAACAGACGACGAAGAAGGCTGACTTCATTCACATGATACAGGTCGGTGTGTGAGCCCACTCGGTACGGCCATTTCTGACACATCTAGGTCATATTCCTTTGACGGTGCTTCACGTCAGTTTAATCTCGTTAGAGCATCTTTCCAGCACATAGCGATATAATTAGTTGCTCCGTGGATCCAGTCACCAGCTCATTATGATGTGGTAAAACCGACAGATGCTGTACTATGTGAAGGATCCTGGAGCGACCGTCAGCTTCTTTCAGAGCCTCCTCGACAAGAACGGCAAACTCCTGATTATATTAGTGTCGGGTAAGTGCATCTATCTCATCAACACGGCTCATATTCAATTAGTCTGCACAAAGAATGCAAATAAAGACACTTGATTTTCCAGTGTAGCCTGTTTCTATTTCAGTTCAACAGATTTCAAAGCTGGTGTAGTTGTGGTAATTGCAAATTATGTAGTAATTATGTAGTATATCACTGTGCCTTACCTTTTACAGTGTTTGGAAACTGTTCTAAATACTTTAAAAAATATATCTTTTGCCTTTTTCCTTTCTGAGATGGCCATAGCAAATCATCTATTCTACAGATTTACATAATGACATGGCATTGATTTTACGCTGGATAACTTTTCTGACTCCACCCTCCCCATTTATCCAGGTTTGGGACTTGCACAAAGTGTACGCTGGCTTTTTAACCCTTGGTTTCTATACAATGCAAAAACACACTGCTAAATGTATGCTTTCTGATCAATTCCTGGATAGCTTTTTACTGCGACCTCATTAACTATAATACGTTAATGTCTCCATTGATTATGTGAGACACAAGACAATTCTCCTTATTTATTGGTCTCTCCTGGTCCATTTCTCTTGGGTCAGTTTTTTATTGACTGTAATTAGATTTAGTATTTTCTGGTGCATGTCTGTATATGAAGAACATTGCATGCCCCATACCTTTATAGGGTGACATATTTTATTTACATTAAGGCTAGGTTTCTTTAATATTTACATAGGAAAGATAATCTCCATTTCTATCCCAAACATATACGAGACACAAAATGTTAAGGATATTCAACTCCCGGGTTAAATTACATGTTTGTATTAAACCAAGTAAATGACCTGCTCATACTTTAATACCCTATCACAACAACACTGTGATATCACAACAACACTGTGATATCACAACAACACTGATATCACAACAACACTGTGATATCACAACAACACTGTGATATCACAACAACACTGTGATATCACAACAACACTGTGATATCACAACAACACTGTGATATCGCAACAACACTGTGATATCGCAACAACACTGTGATATCGCAACAACACTGTGATATCGCAACAACACTGTGATATCACAACAACACTGTATCACAACAACACTGTGATATCACAACAACACTGTGATATCACAACAACACTGTGATATCACAACAACACTGTGATATCACAACAACACTGATATCACAACAACACTGATATCACAACAACACTGTGATATCACAACAACACTGTATCACAACAACACTGTGATATCACAACAACACTGATATCACAACAACACTGTGACATCAACACTAGTCAAATTATACCTTGTCAAAAACATTGAAGACTAATGCCTTCCAACTCTGTGATTAGTAAAACATTGCTGGTTACATTTTGTTATGTTGGATCTTTTACAGGCATTAGTACCACCAAAGACCTCAATTGTATAGGTGTATGTTTTCATCTCTATTTGATGCGGACTGTTTCAGGTGAGAGTGGCTGGGGGAAGCTTTGGAAAAGGTTCCGTAGCCAACTGTGCAACACCGAGATCAGCCAGTGTGTTACGACTGCAGACATCAAACATCTGCTTGAGGCCCGTGGAGTCCAGTACCAGAGCTATGAGCTGAAGTCTGACATGGACATCACTGAGTGTTTTAGTGAAGGAGACCACAGAGGAGAGCTGCTGCTGGACTTCCTCACTGAAGTGTTGGACTTCAGTCACACGGCCCCGCCCCAGCTCAAACAGGACGTCCTGACGCTGCTACGAGACCCACAGTGTAGTGTGGA
>JAVQKC010062814.1:0-12944 GCA_036025475.1 Philypnodon macrostomus
AAACCAGGACTAAACCAGGACAAAACCAGGACTAAACCAGTTCTAGACCAGGACTAAACCAGGACTAAACCAGGTCTAAACCAGGACTAAACCAGGACTAAATCAGGACTAAACCAGGACTAAACTAGGTCTAAACCAGGTCTAAACCAGGACTAAACTAGGACTAAACTAGGACTAAACCAGGACTAAATCAGGACTAAACCAGGACAAAACTAGTTCTGAACTAGGACTAAACCAGGACTAAACTAGGACTAAACTAAGACTAAACCAGGACTAAACTAAGCTTAAACCAGGGCTAAACCAGGACTAAAGTAGGACTAAACCAGGACTAAAGTAGGACTAAACCAGGACTAAAGTAGGCCTAAACCAGGACTAAAGTAGGACTAAACCAGGACTAAACTAGGACTAAACCAGGACTAAACAAGGTTTAAATGTTGCTACATCAGGAATAGAATTACCCGTAAGCGCCACTATAAGTTGTGACTGAAGGGAAAATGAAGTGCACTTTATTTTGTATCATCCCATGTATGATGAGTTTAGAATTATGTTGATGGGTGAAATGCTCATACAAATGCCTGCGTTGTTTTGGAGCAATGATTATTACAAGATTAAATGGTTGTTTAATTTCGATGTTGGCCACATTTATTGGTAACGCCTGGAAGAAACAGCAGAATTGTTTATTTAGTTAAGATATTATTTTTAATTGTACCTATTGTTTGAAAGATAATTTTATTGTCTAATTGATGGAGTCTTGTAGACCCTTTGAAGTACTGGGTATATATTTGTATGCATGTCACAATAATAAAAAATATGAATGAATGGTACTTACTTGCATCCACAGTTGCCACGTTTGACTTTGGGCTTGTTTTTTGTCATTTAAAGAAAATTGCCATAATTCACACTGACTGTGGTACAGATACAGATCGGGCGCATAAAAGAAACCAATGAAAAAATAAGAAAAGTTAAACATCTGTAAAGGCCAGAGGAGGGACTAAAGTAAAACTCTATTGCTATTGGTCAAAGTGGTAACCCACAAAGTCTGATTTGCTTTGGGGTCGATAACCAGCTGCTTCTGAAGCTATACAACATTTTAGTGGCCATGTAGACATGCTGAATTTATATTTATTCACTGGATTATAATTACATCATTATTATTCATGTGCCACTTAAACATGTAGCTTGTAAGTTTCCCAAAATAATGTAAAAAATGTACTTTCTATGGGTTGTCTGTGGAGGCCAGGGAAGGGACAAAAGTAAAACTCCACTACTATTGGTGAAAGTGGTAACCCACAAACTCTGATTTGATGTTGCTGTGCTTTCAAGATTTCCTTCTACAAGAATATGCTTTCATAGAAAGTAAGAATTGTCTGCCTGTAGCCGATTTCCATGTGTCTACTCAACCCCTTTCATTTATACATTAAAAAAACGTAAAAGAACTTACAGAAAGTCCTTGTTTGTTGTTGCCTATGAGCTCTTGTATTGTGCCCTGGTGGATGGTGGTTCTTGGCCAGGTGCCCTCTCTGCAGGGCCACCTGGGGCAGACTGACAAACTGTGCCACCAGTCTGTGAAAGAGGTGATTCATGCCGGCCGGCCACCGCATCTTGGCCCAAGCTCTTTGATTGAAACCTGTTTAGTAACAATTGCTAATTTCATTACACTGTGTCGGAGCACACTGAGCGGCTCCTATAAGGGCCCCTTTGAACTCTGGGGGCCGCGGACAATGACAGGGGGGCTGACGGCAGTGTGACAGGTCGCTGGTGCGTGCAAAAACAAAACATTTCAAAATAAAAGCGTTTTTTCATAATGCCGAAGTCTGTCAAATATTGTGATATGTCCCACACACCATGGTGCGGCTCCTCCTGGGCGTTTAGCCTTTGAGCGCGTGAACAATTGACTTTCTTCATGATCAAGTGGCTGCCACCCGCCCTCAGGCAGACTCTTTCATGCGCGGCCATGGCCTGTGCAGCTGTTCCTACAGGCCTATTCCCATGCTATTCTCTGAGGAGGACTTCTGTGGTGGGGCCTCACAGGTTTCGCCTTTTTTCACAGACACATCTTGGCTCTTTGGAGTTTTACAGTTCACTGACTCTGGCCCGGTGTATGCAACATTTTTACCATTCACCTAAAAAATGACAATTTACTGCACACATGTGGTCTTGACTACGCATGGGACAATCTAATATTTTTGTCTCATGATCAGGGCTTGACGTCAACATTTTTTTTGCTCACTGGGCCAATATGGTTAGTCATTTTCAAAACTAGCCAATTCATGATTTTACTAGCCAAATTGTAATTGTATCTGTTGCATGCGCATAGCCAGATACAAAAAGGATGCACGTCCATATGGCAATAGGTGTGCAAGAAAAAGTGGCTAGTAAGAGTATAATAGTATCTAGCCAATCTACCAGCATTTGGCCAGTTGGCTAGTGTTAATTATGAGGCTGGCCTCTACCTTTTTAGCAGTGCATATGACAACTGAATGTGTTTTATATGCAGTCTTCATTTGAAACGGTTTCTTAATCATTTTTGTATCAGTTTTTGGTATTTTAGTTATATATTTAACTCTTATCTCTGTATGACGACGGTGAAGGTTGTCATTCATCCAGGTAGAGGTCATTCTGAAAGTTGAAAAAGGGCATCTGGACAAGGTTTTGATTGTTGAAATTCAACAATCAAAACCTTGTCCAGATGCCCTTTTTCAACTTTCAGAATAACTTATCTCTGTATAGCACTTTGAATTGCCCTGTCTATAAATTGTGCTATTAAAAAAAAGAACTTGCCTTGCCTTAATGTCAAGTCCTGGCCATAATATTTGCGATTAAAAATATTATCGCAATAATTATGGCAATTAAATAATGCATCCAAAAATAGGTCACATTTACTGTGGCCCAAGAGAATAAATACAGTTTTAATATGTTTTGTAGGTAATGTTAAATGCTTCAGCTATACCTGTTTTGACATTACAAACCTGTCAATAAATATTGAGTAGAATATTATATGACATAATTATTACAAGGATAAAATAATAATGCATCATACTTATATAGTGCTTTTTAGGACACTCAAAAACATTATTCCTTCACTCCATTAGACCAGAGACTCAGGCCCTGTCCACACGGAGATGAGGTATTTCATCCTTTAGGCGTGACGTCCACATGGAGCCGTCGTTTTGGGAACCCGAGAACGATCATTTATGGAACAATACTCCTCTTTTCTGAAACAATATCTGACAATAACAACAAACATGGAGACGTCAAAACCTGAAAAGACCAGAAAATAACTCAACTGACAGAATGAGACAGGTTGCACAATAAGGCAAAGTGAAGATTGGGCCCCAGTTTAGCTCAGTCGGTGGAGCACACGGCCCATAAACAGAGCTCAAAAGGTAATCCGGCTAACGATACTCCCACTCTCCTCTTTGGGTTCCTGTTCTATCACTAAAGCCAAAAAAGGACACACAAAAATCAAATAAAAATGAAGATCTTCAGTTCAAAGCCCTCACAAAGTCTGACTTTCTGTTAAGACTGAACATGCACCATGAAGGTAACTTTCCAAAGTTCACTGAGAATATCCCCGCCGTATGAATATTCATGAAATATTATCCAGCACTGATAGAAGGCTCTTTCTCTTCAGCTTTAGGCCTGCGCCCGAGATGAAAGCCTCCTCCTCGGCCCTATACGGCACACAATGGCCAACCAGCCGCTCAATTAGTGCGCCATCTCCGACTGACTGTTTGACAGGTCGAGCTAATTGTTAATCTCGCCGTAACTGTTGCTGGGAGTAATTAATCATGTAACAAAGGAGCTCTCGGGAAGGGAACGCGCCGCCGTAGATGTGCGCAACCCCCCGAACCGTAAGGGTGTCCAATTTACCGGCAAAGGTTGATCAACAAATATTTAATCTTCATTTGGAGCACCTTGGCCGTGGAGTGATGTAAACAAGTGCGTGAGTGAGATCTTATGGAGATGTGAAAAGATATATGAAGTTCAGGCTCAAAATATCAAAATACCTGGCACCCCTCACACTTTAGTGGACCGAAATAAACTCAACTAGATTATTTTTTGTTTTATAGTGAAAATACAGTCACATTTCAACATATATTGATAGTTTATCAGTAAAAAAGTGTAATTTTGTTTTTAGTCACAGATGAAAATATGTCACTCAATGTTGAGCTCATAAGCCTTCATCATCCTTCTCCTCTGCATCAGGGTCTGCTCTGCTCTCATCCTTTCATCCGCCTATTATTTCATTGGTAGTGTTTAGGTGCAGTATTTGCACATGCAAATCAAAAGAGAAATAAAGCCTAGAAAATGAAATCTTATCAAACGTAAACATAAATCTACAATCTAACGTGAGGAGAGTGATTCCATTTATTTAATACGATAACAGGAGGCCTATTCAGTCATTTTCAGCAATAGCCGTACAGGCCTAAAACAAACAAAACAGGACCAATGCATTTTATAAAAGTGCATACCTCATACCCATATATGAGAAAAAACATAAGTCCTGTTATAAACATATCAGTGAGTTGAGTGAGGACACGGGTCTGTCTACAGCTGCTCCACGGAAACGCTCCAAGGGAGGGGCTTGCAAAACTATAGACTAATGTTAGCTCTGTTTTAGCTCATGGCTGCTAACAACAAGCCACTCTCTGGTCATCGTTGGTCAAACAGGTATGAAGAAATGGCGCTCTCTCTATCAATTGTTGAGTTATTTATTTATTTGGTATGGACATCACATATGCATTGGACAACCAGATGTATAGTTTTAGTGTGTTAGCTCATTTTCAACACCAGTCCACAGGGGGCCTTTTTACACAGTACAGTAGAACAGATCAAATATAGCAAACAATTTATAATGTAAATAAACAGATAATACATTTACATTAGATAGTGCGAGCCATACCTCTGTTCTGACTTCAGCCACTGTTTAAACCCTCTGTTAAAGATGATAATGTCAGTCAATATTTTTACTGACATAATAAAGTAAAAACAAAAAGGGCAGCACGGAGTGAACTTAAAGGGGTCTCTACTGTTGTGTCCACTTTGAGGAAGACTCTTTTAATTTTAGGAGCCCAAAAATAAACTCCAACTGTTTCTTCTGGAGTATAAACAAAGCCTTGACACCCTCACAGCCGAACACACCTCTTCTCCAATCAGATATGTTGTTAAATGGTGGTAAGCTAGCAAAATAGAAACAATGCTTCTCTGGGTGTGTTTGTTGACAACGGGGAGGGGTTTGCCCCTATTTGTTACATCACTAATAGTTTAATCCATTTTCAGCTCTTGGAGGAGACTATAATCAACATAATGAATTACTCAAACAAGCCCGAATGAAAGTTAGAAAGTCAGGGAAGTTGATTTTGCAGAATATAGGACCTTTAAGATACCCCATCTTCGCTTCAACTTTCCATTCTTTGCCTTAGCTAATGGAGCCTATTCTAGCAACTATGGGCCTTGGGTGGGGTACACCCTAAAGAATTACATAGCTAGCACAAGGCTGACACACAGACAGACAACCATTCACTCTCACATTCACTCACTAGAGACAATTTAGATCGACCAATTTTGCATGCATGTCTTTGGGTTATCCTAAGCCATAGTACCCGGAGAGAACCCACCACAGCACGGTGAGGACATGTAGACTTCACCCAGAGAGATCATAGTTGCCCTTAAAAGTATATATAAAGTTATGTAAAGGGCAGGAAGACTGTAGTGTCTGGAATGGTGTCCAATTGGGCTACACAATTAATATTTTAATGGTGGCAATTAGCAAATCGCAGGCAACATAATATCCTCTGCACAAAACAAAATATGTAAAAAATAACTGTGTACCTTGTAGGTTTAACTTCTACAAACCGGTTCTGAATGGCATGTGATTCTTGTGGAAGTTTCACCGTGCATATTTGAGTCTTCTTTCAATATCATGCAATATTTGAGCATCTGATTTACCTCAAAGGGTGATCAGCAGACACCTTCCCCTGCTGCACCTTGACCGGGGAGTGACGTTCCCTAGTGCGTGAGATCTTATGGAGATGCAGGATCCTGAGGTCAAGTACCATTCATCACGATGTGGAGTGTCATTTTCTACACTTGCTCCACGCAGCTGCCCCCGAGAAGAGAAAAGGAGCTATTCTTTGAGGAGAAGAAAAGGCAGCTTCATACGGCGCCTGGGGGAGAGGGGCTTCACGGGAACAAGGTGGCACTGTGTCAGGCTCGGCTCAGCACCGGTGATGTCACCCCCCCAACCCCCCCACACCACCTCAGTCATGGGACCGGCCACATTCCTGGGAACAGGAAGGCACAGAACAAAGACACACTTCTGCAGTCCTGACTCATTTGGCCGTGACCCATAAGTGATTTTTTTTCTCGGTGTGTCCAAATGATGATTAATATCTGTTCTCTATCTCCATCCGCATTGGCAGACAACAGCATGTCTTGTTCAGGATAGAGACGGAATTCAAGCCTTCCAGGCCTATGGGAGCCCATAAAGGCCAAATTGGATAATTTGAGGGAAAATGGACAGAGGTCATATCTTTCCTGATTTTTTATTCAGTCTTTGTTGAGATTTAAAGATAGACACCAAAGAGTCTGTTGTGTCCAGAGACCAGTCCTCATGTTCTCCTCAGAACTGTTCACTACTGGAACATAATAACTAATGTTATATGAAAATATATAGTAAGCAAATTTAGAAAACTAATGATAGGAGGCATAGATGTCATGATTTAGTTTGGCCTTTTCAAAGTTTGCGATACCATTTTCATTAATTACATTTTCAATGGAGAATTAGCCACAAAATATTGCAAATGAAGATGGTTTTGACAAATGACAACCACTCTCTACATGTAGGTGATGTCAGAGCCTGGGTAGAAAACATCAGTGAAAGAATCTCACATTGTATGTTTATTTAAAGCTGTAGTCTGGAGGTTTCCTTAAATGAGAATTTGTTAATAACTTTTATTTTACTTTAGATTCTGGCCTGTACAGCAACATCAAATCAGAGTTTTGGGATTACCACTATAGTTTATTTTTTGAGTGGTGTAGAAGCCCACACAAACTGATTTGATGTTGTTGTTAACAGGCCAATATATATTTGAATACTTTGGACCATTTCTTAATTTAGAAAACCTCCAGACCACAGCCTTAATGTACACATTAGTAACAGTTAGCATTTAGGCTGGAGGCAAAATTCTTTTTTAAAATTTTTAGTTTTACTGGTCCGTAGAGAAATGTTGATGACCACAATAGTTCATTGTATGTTCAGAATTATTCCACAAACACTACTTTTTTGTTTTAAGTTAACTCTCTCGCCTCCATCCTGGAATGTTTCAAATTTTAGGTCAATTTAACTAAAATAGTTATATATATATATATATATATATCAAAGAGGTTTGTTATAGTATGTTTATAGATCTTATTTGATATCACAGACACATTTACAGACATAATGGTGAAGGTTAAGGTTATGTATGTACAATGTAGTTAAATGTCCATTGAATTTAATGAGGTCAATGAACAGTTAACTTTCTGCCAATAAATAATAATGGTTGGATGGGCTTAAAATACCGTTGATTTATCTGGTACATACCCTGAGCACATTCACGGACCTCTGAAACAGGGAATAAACAATGGTCACGCACTGGACTTGTTAGCTGTGGCTCCTGTAGGGGGCAGTCTAGCGGTATGGGCCCGACGATCAAGACTGTCTGATATTGTCACAACCAGGAGAACCTGCGTCACTTCTGGTTCAGAACAGTCTCTTAGTGATTCATATGGTATTGACATTAACACTAGCCAACAAGATTTCAATTCTGGCTAGTAACACTTTGATTCTCACAAGCCACTTTGTCAGTTACCTGTACTGTATTTTTATGCAAGAGGTTCAAGTGATTCATTAAAATAAAAAATCGATGAACTACAAAAAAATATGTAATAATGTATTACCATGGCCACATGCAAACAGGTAGCACTAATGTCTGGCTAGTGAAAACACTAATTGGCTAGTAACTTTTAAAAAGAACTAGTGACAGTGGCCAGTGAGCAGTCCAGCCTGGTTTGTAAGATTATTAGATCTCATTCGGAGCTCAGAGCAGGGTCCTGTTTCTGTTCCTCTGATGTACAGTACAGGGTATGGTGAATGGGGTCATTGAAGAACCCAATGCATCAATACAATCTCAAATTTTACAAAAAAATTAAATAAAATACAGTCAATTCCAATTACAGAATCACAGTATCTAGTATACTCTGGTGTGTGGGATTATATTTACCCCAGGGTTAAGCAAATTACCCCTCTCTTCAGCAAGTCCATCACAATTCCCACACACCAATGCCTGCAGACCAGACAATTCCAACATGAAAAGTGTCCACCAAAGCGCCCCCGCTCACTCCACCAACCTGCCCACAATACACCACACCAGCAGGACCCCTTCCCTAATTTGATTCCCTCCACAGGTGGTCAGCAGCTGCAACATAACTGGTTACCGGGCCCGATGCACCAACAGAGGGACTTTCAATTTGAACCAAAACAATGCGCTCAGGTCCCACATCCAGGAGGTCAATTCTTCCTTCTCTTTCATATTTTTGATTTTGGCAGCGCCCGGAGGTACGTAGAGGCAAACATAGTGGTCTTTTGTGTGTCCGATCCAAAATCCCCCCCGTCCCATGAGAGGCCTGTGTGTCAGTCTATTCATATCGTATGGCCAGAGGGGACGGCTCTGCTTTGGCTCAGTCCGCGGTGAACCCACAAGAAGTCTAATTCGTTTTTGTCCCTAATTGAGCGTGTTTAGCTCACATCAAGTCAAGAAAGTTCAACATATCTGGAAAACCCCACAACTTCAATTTTCCTTTCTGTCCTATATGGATCTTCTGCTTTTAACCGTTCTTGGGTACCTGAGACCTAACCCTGCAACTATGGGCCTTAAGCAGGGTACATCCTTACCAGTGGCCAGTTAGTCGCTCGGTCGATCTCTAGTGGACACTTCGATTCTCCACTTCTCCTAAAGCGCATGCATTTCTTTGGATGGTAGGAAACAGCTGGAGGACATGCAGACTTAACTCAGACAGATTATGTGTTGCCAATCTTAAAGAGACCATGCATTCATTCATTTTGTTTACTTCGAGATTCATATATAGATTTAAGTTATGAAGTTTCTTTCTTAGCTCAGATTAGGTGCTTGTCATTTTAAGGCCCCCTTTCCCCCTGCTGGCCACGCCCACATCACCACTACAGTCAATGCAAAACAAGTAACAAGATGGGGTTTCTTCACCAATCTACATAGGAAGATTTTGGGTTTTGTTTTTGGGGCAGCAGTGGCTCCTTGGGCAAAACACTTTACCCACATTGCCTATGAATGACTGTGGTTGTGTGATTGGTGGTGGTCGGAATATGGCTGCCACGACTGTCAGACTGTCCCAGGGCAGCTGTGGCTAGAGAAGTAGTTTTCCACCAGTGTGTGACTGTGGAGTGAATGAATACACGCTAAAATAAACCAAGGGATTATTATCACTACTTTTAACTCCTGAGAAGGTCAGTGCCTCAGCATACAAGAATACTCAAACATGCGTGAATGGAAAGAAGCAAATGACAAAAAAAGCATAGGGCCCTTTTAAAACTGCAGTATCTGATATTTTTACTTTGTGTTTGAGCAAAAATAATTACATTTTAATGTACAGCATACCAGAAATCATCTGAGAAAAAATTTGACTCTGAGACCCTCTGTGGGCTGTATTATAAGGGATTATGTTTCAACCAATCACACGCTTCCACAGGACAGGAGCTCTCTGATTGGTACATTGTGTTTGTTTAGCAAGAACTGGAATCTATCAGTCAATGTGAGCGAGCTAATGTTTTATTTAAAAATTCACAGTTTATTGACAGCTATTTTTTAGCTCATATAAATAAAAGTCATCGTCAGACCGCTGCTCGTTATTCTCATACCTCCTGGTTTGTGTGAGACCATGATAGAGGGTTGGGAAGGGGACTTTAAAAAATTTTTGCCCAAAATCAGGTAGTGCAACTTTAAATCAATGCAGAAGCTGAAACTTTTCCAGACAGTAGTATTTCTTGTGTTGCCATAGTTTGGTTGAAGACAGCTCCAGGAAGCGCTCTTGTCTCAGTAGTAAAAGGAGACTGTCCCAAGGCACAGGGGCTTTTCCAATAATCTGTGCAGAGAGCTGGTGCTTGGAAAGCCACCGGCGTAAACAGCACCTGACCACCCAAAACACACAGCAACTTGTGAGGAATTCTGCTAATGTTCCAATACTCAAACCAGAAATGACTTTGAAATTCTTTTCTGTCAGAGTGCGCAGGTGACGGGGGACTATTTCAGCAACTCTATAGGGCTGTAGTGGACTGAGGAAATAGCTAGTTGACCAGCAGAACAATTAATCGACTAAGACATTGGTGTGAAGGGAAGGAGCTTGTCAGAGTGTAACACTAACAAGTGACGTACAAGTCAGTGTGATCTTAAATGAGTTGTTGTGGGGTGAATGAAGCTTTATTTCTGTAGGATGAATGTCCCCGGAAGTCTCGGGTCAAGTCCCAGGTCTCGCCCAAAACCACAACTAGCTTTTAAACAGGCTTATACAGAGAGAGCTCCAAGAACTGACGCAGACCCGGTGTTTTTGTGTTGAACAGAAGCTTTATGATCGTCTAGAGCAGGGGTGGGCAAACTGCGGCCTGGGGGCTTTTTAATCCGGCCCGCCAAGCATTTTCTCATATTTTTAAATGATGAAATATTGCCAATTCATCACTCACGTTGTTCTAACCTGCAGTAACCAGTTAACTTCTCATCAACATATGTGTTCACTGATGTCCAATCGAAGGCTGTATGTCTCATTTGTCAGAAATGGTGGCAGTGTACAAAGAATACAATATCAGCCGGCCCACTTGGCACATTTTTAAACCTCATGTGGCCTTTGAGTCAAAAAGTTTGCCCACCCCTGGACTAGAGTCTATGTATAAAGGCTGTATTCTTTGTGTTTTTTCAGTGGACAGTGCTAATATAATTTTAGCCGACTTAAGATCTCACTCATGAGTCGCCTAAGCAAATAATGGCTGTCAGCCCTGTAACTATGGGCCCTAGGCAGGGTATACCATGGGCAATAGCCAGTTACTCACAGGACTGACCAAGAGACAGAATACTCCTCACTCTCCCATGCATTCATTAGGGACAATTTGAAATTTTTCTACGACACGCATACAAATACAGTAGGTAACTAGAATCAAAGAGAATGTATAGCAACATAATAAGGAACTACAGACCTTTTTATGAGAACACAATCCCAATACGGAAATGTGTCCTCTGCATTTGGCCTGTACAGCAACATCAAATCAGAGTTAGATACTACTTGGACCAATTTTTTTTTATTTTATTTTTTGTTTCACTTGCCCCCAAACTCTGATTTGATGTTGCTGTAGATGCCAGGGGATGAACCAAAGTAAAATGATGACCACCTACACATCGCTGAACCGGGTCAAATAAACCATTTTAAAGTTTTTATATTAGGAAACTTCCAGACTACTGCTTTATAGTCTCACAGCCTCCACCAGTCTGCCATGGCCATGTCATCGACTCACGTCCTCAGAAGCAGAAACTTTCCTTCATTGAAGCATCCTGAACTTGCCCCCACGTTTTTGATGAGCCCTCCAGCTGCTGTTGTTATGAGCGCTGTCAGATAGGATAAAGAAGGTTACCTGTTGGCTGCGAGCTGACTTATCCACACTGATGTTTTCATGTCACCCAGCCGCCCCGGGGCACTTTTCTGTTGCAAACCCAATCACATCTTTTGAAGTCGTCATGTTAGCGTACGCGTGTCTACCTTAATGCTGTATAATTAGCACGCGCGGCTCACTGGGATGGCTAGCTCGGGGCTAATCTCGCGTTTCCGCCTTTGATCATTACGTTAATTAAATGTGGCTCCCTTGACAGGTCGGGGGCTCGGAAACAGGTAGGTGTCGCACGCACCTCCAAGCACCTGAAGTGAGAACTCTCAGCTGTCAAGGCAAGCAAGCCCCCCCTGCAATGGTGGGTAGTTAAATTTACTCAGTTACTTTTTCCTTTTGGAATACATCAAACAGCAAAGAGTACTTTTACTTCTACTTCAGTGATATAATGTACTCTTTACTATAAGAATATTCTTACTCCATGGTGGGTAGAGTAGCCATTGGTTTTACTCAAGTAACAATATTGTTGCTTCAAAATATCATTACTTGAGTAAAAGTAAAAAGTACAGGTCCAAATAATTGCTCAAGTAAGAGTCAGAAAATACTGGCTACTTGAACGTAATGTTAGTAAAATAATATGAATGAAAAGAAATACTTCTGTCTTATTACATGAAACACAGTACTTTTTTACTATTACTTGAGTAGTTTTTACATCTATCCAAGGGATATTAATTTGCAGTAACTGTGGCCCTTATGCTAAACGATTTTGTTTTTATATTTTTGTTTGTATTTTTTGGGGACATTTGCCCTTTAATAAAAGTTACATTTTTACACATGCCCTTTATATATTTGATGTAGTTTTGAAGTACATTTAGATTATGAGAAATTTATATATACCTGGTGATGAGACCGCAAGACGGTCCCGGGACCAATTCTCGAACCAGGCAAGGAGGGTTTGCATGTTCTCCCCATGTCTGCGTAGGTTTCCTCCAGGGACTTTTCACTTACCACTAAAAACACATATATTAGGTTCACCATTGGGGCCAGGACTCCCCTGAAAAAGAGATTCTGAATTTCAGTGGGACTTTCCTGGCTAAATAAAGATCAAATACACAACATTAAAGCCATTGTCAGAGTCCCCTGGACATCTTTTCTAGTATAAACTAGGCCTGTGCTGTCGTCCCCGACAGCAAAGTGTATATCGGCGAAAACGACCCCATACGTCTGCCCCGTACGTCTGCCCCGTACGTCTGCCCCGTATGTCTGCCCCATACGTCGC
>JAVQKC010062867.1:0-13011 GCA_036025475.1 Philypnodon macrostomus
GCTAGTTGTAATAAAATGCTAACCTGAATAAACGCTATCGATAATGCTCGCAATTCCAACTCCTGACTCGCCACGGGGGCGTGTGTCTGCGAGATGCTTTTATACCAGAGCCGCAGTCCGTGACGTCAGCAAGAACCAAGATGTACCATTGAGACCAACAGGAAAATTCAACTGCAGTAGCCACTGTTCAACCCAAAGAGGGCAGCACTAAGACGGTTTTAGACCAAAGTTTGCCGAATATAACAAGTGTACATGAAAATTTCAAAAATTGTACAGTAACAAGAAGACAGCACCAGTAGAGACCCATTTAGACAGTTTATCAGCAAAAAAAAAGTGTTTTGGGGTTTAGTTACTCTTTAAGTTTGTTCAACTCTGGCGAAATTTCGCCCTGGGTCTCTTCGCACGTTTCGCAGTTTCGCATCGCGGGTTTCACGTCTATCACTTGGTCTATCGCATCTATCACATGAAACGTGCCTTTACATAGACATAACATTGAAATCTGTCGCCGGTTTCGCATCTGTCGCGTCCGGTGTGAACGCACCATTAGGGTGTTCACTGTTTAAGGTTAGGGCTATGGTTTGGGTGTATAATTGAAAAGATGGCCCTGGACCAACAACTAGAATGAAGGTCCTGGAACATCAGCAACACGGGTAAGTCATTTGATTGGTAATTGCCGGCCAATAGCTCTACTCAACTAGGCCTATGCTGTCATCCCCGACACCAAGGTGTATATCGGCGAAACGCCCCCATACGTCTGCCCCAACTGCTATGGCACCAACAAGCACCTGTTCAGCAGGATTATTGGCTGAATAAAAGTGCACCAAAACATTAATTTGTGAATTATTTAATTAATTAATCATTAATCGTAGAAGTACCAAACTCAATCAACTTCTGCATCTTCATGATATGTCCCTGTGTGCAAATTTGAAAAAGATCCAGCAAAGACTTTTTGAGTTATTGCGTTCCAAGTTTTGGCCCATAATTAATTAATTAATTAATTAATTTTCATCGTAGAAGTACCTATATCGATACGGTTCAGTGTCTTTATGGGCTGTATCTGTGTGCAAA
The DNA here is from genome assembly GCA_036025475.1 of Philypnodon macrostomus. NCBI lineage: Eukaryota > Metazoa > Chordata > Actinopteri > Gobiiformes > Eleotridae > Philypnodon > Philypnodon macrostomus. The sequence continues at coordinate 1,069 of JAVQKC010062867.1, forward strand.
TGTTGAAACTGATCCGGCATTTCGTTTTTGAGTTATCGCGTTAACAGCTAGAATCTGCAGAAGCGGACGTGATTCCATAATATTGTTGTTTCGCCGATATAATTGTAAAATCTGGTTTTATTTATTTGAAGTTAAAAAGTGTTGTCTATTTTGTCTTAGCTGCACCAAACGTCTAAATGAAGTTTTACAGATTTTTTTTTTTTTATTGAGTACCCACTACAGTCTTACACCCTGAAAAATTGGGTGAAAAGTTTTGAATGTCTATAAATTGATAGCAACCTCAGCAGGGAACTTGTTAACTGGCTCTGCTCTTTGATGTAAAGTCAGTAATCCACTATATTACTATTTTACTTTAGGCCCTTCCCTGGCCTCTACAGCAACATTAAATCAAAACAAACTGACAGACCACCGAAAATCGCGACTACTATTGGTCAAACCCACAAACTCTGATTTGATGTTTGCGCTAAAGGTCAGGGGAAGGACTAAAGTAAAATAACAATTGTGACAGCTTTGCTCTTTATTTGAACATTTTCTTATTTTTTAGAAACCAGACTATAGTTTTAGGAGGACTGACAACACATTTTTCCATCTCTCTTCAGACAGTGTTCGCCCTCTGCTCTCGGCCTCAGTCCAACAGCTCGTCTCTTCCTCCTCCTCTCCCTCTTTCTCTTTTGAGTTGACCTATGACCTCAAGATGGCCGCCGCCTGCGCCGACTTTAAAGAAAATATTCACTTCCAGTTCTCTCTGGGTTGGACCGCACTGGTGGCACAATTTATCGGAGTGGCCAACGTCAGGAGAGAGCTGCCCACACCACCAACTCAGGTTAAAAAAAGAATGGAGACTAAAGGGGGTGGAAAAACTAGGACTGTGCTGTCGTCCCCGACAGCAAGGTGTATATCGGCAAAAAGGCCCCATACGTCTGCAACAACTGGCACCAATGGTCACCTTAATCAGACATTGTGCAATTTCCAAGGGTTTTTATATTGTTAACAAGCAATTAAGAGGCCCCGCCCCCAAACAATGACATGGGAGGGGTCTATTTGGCTTTTTTGATTTGTCTCGATGTTTGTGAAGAATGTTTTTGCCAATTTTTGTAAAATTCCCTAAAACTACATACTTCTTTCAGTCTATAGGGGGTGCTATAGAGGTAACTGCCATCATATTGGTCAGATGTGTTCAGCTCCGGGAGGTAATTAGGTATTTCAGGTTTGAGCCTAATCGGGCAAAGTATGTGCAAGTTAAAGGCTGTCAAATATACCTGACATCCCAATTTCAATCCAAAATGGCTGACTTCCTGTTTGTTGTAGGGTGGGGTCATAATAATATCAAGTTTCATTGCTCTCTGCCAAAGTAAGTGTGTCCAGGGTCCCATAGGGGTCATAAACATGGGGACGCTATAGAGGCACTCTTTATTTGATCTCTGTAATTTACAATATATCCACGCGATTTTGTTTATTTTCAGCAGGAATATTTGCTCAATAAAAGTGCATCAAAACATTAATTTGTGAATTATTTAATTGTCATGAATCGTAGAACCAAGTCCAAACTCAATCCAGTTCTACATCTTCATGATATGTATCTGTGTGCAACAGCTGAAAAAGATCCAGCAAAGCCTTTTTAGTTATTGCGTTCAGTTTTGGCCCGTAATTAATTAATTACTTTATTAATTTTCATCGTAGAAGTACCCAAATCGATACAGTTTGGCGTCTTTATGGTATGTACCTGTGTGCAAATGTTGAAACTGGTCTGGCACTTCGTTTTTGAGTTATCGCGTTCACAGCTAGGATCTGTGGATCAATGTGATTCAATAATATCATCGTTTCGCCAATATAATTACATTATTCATTCACTCCAGGTGGTGGTAAGCTACTTTTGTAGCCACAGCTGCCCTGGGACAGTTTGAAGAAGCGTGGCTGCCAGTTTGTGCCTACGGTCCCTCCGACCACCACTAAATAATCACATAACCACATTCAAAGACGTACTCAAAAAATTAGGTAACCTCTGTTACACCTCTGTTAAAATAGACCCTTCCCATGTTTGTCATGGTTTGGGGGCGGGGCCACTTAATTGCTCATTAACAATAAAAAAACACTTAATCACACAAAGTCTAATTAAGGTGCCAGTTGTCGCAGTCATATGGGGCCATTTCGCTGATATACACCTTGCTGTTGGGGACGACAGTACAGGCCTAGTTCAGATTCTTGTATGTGTTTTACCTGCAGAGCTCTCAGTTTAAAGAGGAGGTCCTGGTGTCAGTGACGTCCAGAGCATCAATGGCCGTGTTGGTCGTAGGAGGGGTGGTATGTTTCAGAAAATATTTTTACTTCATATATAAAAGCACATTCTACAGAAGATTATGAATTTGAACACACATTTGTCCTGTTCATTGCGTCAGCAACTCTCCAAATTGAATACAAGGTTGGACAGTTTGTGTCAGACAGGGACAATGATGTAACCCCTAAATTATGTATAACATTGATGCAAATACCGTATTTTCCGCACTATAGGGCGCACTGGATTATAAGGCGCACTGTCAATGAATGGTCTATTTTCGTGATTTTTTCACATATGAGGCGCACCGGACCATAAGGCGCATTAAGCGAAACAAAACAGTCAGACAAGTCAGTCAGTCAAACTTTATTAAACGCATTCACAATAACTCTCAACATTGTTCAGTTGTAACACGTAAAAATTATATGGCCATATTTGGGGTCGGTATATATTATTCCGCGACGCTCCTGACTCCTGACAGCTTTGTAGTTTACCGAAGTCATACCAACACATTTTGACGGAGCGCCTTGAGCGGATTATAAGGCTCCCTGTGGGTTTTTGAGAAAATTAATGGCTTTTAAGTGCGCTTTATAGTGCGGAAAATACAGTAAGTTAAAAAGCCTTTATTTTTGCATGGCTATTTCTAGTTAGAAATATTGTGGTGGGGAATTGTACTGTTGAACTACACATAGCTGTATGTACATACCATAGACCAAAGGACTACAATCATGAGTGGATAGGAATATAATTTATAATTTAAGCAAAAATAAATATTGTTTTTGCACTGTGCTTTCCATGATTTGAGTATGTGGGTGTTTGATCGTGCACTCAGTCTTTTAACCCCGGTGGGTGAAAACAAAAGCGCCTCACTTGAAGGTCATCACATATTCAGTCCTCCTACACACTCCTGCAGCTCCCACCAGCCCATCTCCGGGGCTGGGGAGGTGCTTTTTATTACATTTATTTATGGTATTTATTTTATTGAATTACTTTTGCATTTCTAACTATGCTGCTTTTGTGTTTATTACTAGTATAGGTTGTCTTACAGTAACATTGATTGACACGTAACAACAAACAAAAACAAAACTAAAACAAAATGTATAAAACCTAAACAAATATCAGGAAAATCTTGTCTTTTGTTTCATTTTCTATGCACTTTGTTTAATGCAACTTTTTAAATGTTGTGTGTGGGTTTTTTAATTTTTTTTTTATAAAATCCTGTTTTTGTGTTTTGACGCTTTTTTGTTTCATAATATACTTTGTGAAGTGCTACCCTACTCTGCCCCTATATATTTCACTTTTTAGGTATAGTATATGCATTCCTTGCTTTAGTGTCCATATGCTTATCCTATTCCAATATAGCACCATACAGCTCCAGATCCTCTGTACTAGCAAGCAGAAAGCCTTACTCTGAGATGTGAACAAAGATGTCTTTGCCTCCGTCCGATGGTGTGATAAAGCCATGGCCTTTGGAGCGGGAGAAGCATTTACACACGCCACTAAACATGGGACCCTCTGCAGCCCGGGCCGTTCTGTGGAGAGAGGGCAGAGGTGGAGGGGACAAGAGCATATGACAATGTTTTAAATTCTGTCAGACAAATAAACATGAACTTTCCAAACATGTTAGTAGTGCTAAGTTATTAATTTAACCATACCATACTATACCATCATATGATTTGACGTGCTAATATTTTACGCTACGATAATATTTTTTGTATCAGTTAGGTCTAGTATTTATTTTACCTATTAACTCCTTCTTAAAGATCATTTAAAATGACTGAGTTATAGTTTTGCAGTCAAAATAAAATCTCCAATAATGGGACACACTTTACTACACTATACTATGCTATAATATACTCAATTGCAATCAAATACAATGTATATGGGAACTATGTTTAATAATGTGAATATGCAGTAAAAAGACAATTTGACCAAATGTGAGGTAAGCCTGAGGCCATGAGGGCTGCATTTGGCTCTCCGCCCATAGACACCCCTGCTGTAGACACTGCAGTTTTAAGCTGCTGTACCTTACTTTGCAAAATTATTTCAAAGTATGATTTGTGGTGTTTGTTGGAAAGCATTTAACTACTGTGGTTGTTTATGGTTCTATAACTATTCCAGTATAACATAAATTCTGCAAGATTTAGCATGTAGACTTTAGCCTTTCTAGTGCTAATATAATTATATAATCAAAAGTTACATATGGAGGCTGATGCCAATTTCTCTTTACAATTCACACAAGGCTTTGACAGGTCTCAACACGTTTGTGTGGCTATATTGTCCAGATAACACCTCTAATGCATGTATATCTGTGACGAAGTGGCCATGAGGTGATCTTACGCAGAGAAGGTCCTGTTGCGGCGCGTGGGCAGGGGGCTGGGGATGAGATAACTGCCCCTCATCGGGGAGGGAGATCGGTCTCTGTGTCTGCAGGCTGGAAGTCGCAGAGACTCTGAAGAGACAAGTTACAACAACATGATATATTACAAACATGCCTTTTAATCACTGTAAAAACATATATGCATATCCTATATGTGTACCCAAAATTAATGTAGTGTTTACACTGGCAAATGATTTGTGGTCATAGTACATTGTCCAATGAAACATTTCTTTTGCCTTAATAGAAAATTCATTATAGTACTTTCAATTTCCAGGTACACCATTTAGAATGTTTACATAAAGCAAAAAGGGTCAATAGGCAAGGCCAGCCTATAGGTCAAAAAAATCTGTAATAGTGCTATCTCCATTTAGACTGAAATATGCAAAAAGATAGATTTTCCAGAAGGTTTTGGTAGGGGGCAATTTCCCATCTTCAACCCTGGTAGCATTGCAGAATGTTAGCAATATGCTATGGTGTGACGAGAGCAGGCATCAGCAGGAGAGTTAGGCATTACTTTGCTCTAACTACTTGATTTTGTGTTGGCAAACTTTTGACCCCAACATGGAAAATGCCTATAATTGCGGAAGTGGTCCAATGAAGGGACAGGAAGGACAGGTGATGCACATGGAGGGTGAAGCTACTGTACTGTGTCAAAACTGTTGAAGAAGTTAATGCTAGTTTTGATACAGCGCCTCACGGTTTGTTTTATAAGGGCTGCAAATGAGGCAAGTGGTCAGCAATTATAGCTATACAATTTTCTCCAGACAAACACAGACAAGACTGAAGTGATCATCTTTGGCCCACAGCCACAATGAGAAAGTGTCAGTAGTCACCTCGAGTCCCTTTCATTAAAAGCAAAAAAATCAGGTCAGAAATTTAGGCGTAATCATGTAATCAGAATGAATTTTACCAGCCACATAAAAATCTATATCAGCTGCATTTTATCATCTCAAATACATTGTCAGAATCAAATACTGTATAACCAGACTTAGATATTCCTTTATCTCCAGCAGGTTAGATTACTGTAATGGTCTGGTCACTTGACTCACTATTGTACAACTCTGGCGAAATTTCGCCCTCGGTCTCTTCGCGCGTTTCACCTTTTCGCATCGTGTGTTTCACGTCGTGTGTTTCACGTCATGTGTTTCGTGTCGCCGTTTCACGTCTATCGCGCTGCAGAATGATTTGTCGCGCAAAAACATGCCTTTACATAGACTTAACAATGAAATCTGTCGCTGGTGTGAACGCACCATCAGACATCTGCAGTACATCCAGACTAAAACCAGGAAGTACAACCATATTAGTCCTGTCCTCAGGCCCGTGCACTGGCTTTTTGTCATTCAAAACTGGCTGTCCTGTTGTTTAAAAACAGCTCTGCTTGTGTATAAGTCTCTCTTAGCACCAAAATACATCTCTGATATGTTTGTCCCATATGAACCATCTCAGACCCTGAGAACATCAGGCATAGGCCCCAAAGTCAGGACTAAACACAGTGAAGCAGAGTTTCAGTTTTAAGGAGCTAAAATCTGGAATAGTCTCCCTGAAGACTCTCGCGTGTTTAAGTCCAGGTTAAAAACAGTTCTTTTTAGCTGTGCATATGACAACTGAATGTGTTCTATTTGCACTCTTCTCTTTTTTATTCTTAATTTTAAATTGTTTCTTAATCTTATTTTTATTGATTGATTGATTTTATTGATTGGTTGATTGATACTTTTTACTGGTCTGTTATTTCTGTAAAGCACTCTGAATTGCCGTCTATAAATTGTGCTATACAAATACGTGCCTTGCCTATATGTGGAGAGGTTTGGTTTCTAAATATGTGCAAAATAGCCTCCTAAGTTATCCTTTTCATAACCATGTTAACAGCTGCCATCTCTACAGACCATAATCAATATCAGATAAAGTTGTGAATATCAGACAACACCAATGTTACGCCGATATACCGGTGCAACACTGAATAAAAATATTGTGTACTTTTGTGATTTTTAGTTTACCTGATGTTGGTGAAGCAGGAGAGCGTGGAGATGTGGGTGACCTGAGTGGAGGGGTCACGGGCCGTGGTGCCTTGATGGGTGAGGCCTCAGAGGACATGACTGCTAACACAAAAGACCCTTTATCAAGCTGGAGATTCACCTGTAGGGAGAACAACAAGCACACTTTACACATACAAGAAAAACACTTGAGTTTAGACAACTATGTTGACTAGTGTGAAGAGTTTTTGCAAGTTCAATTAAGCAGAAATAGTTCCTTTATTATTGCTTCAAAATCAAAACGATTTGGGGACGGCGTGGTGTCAGTGCGACCGAACACAAGAACAAGGGTCCATTCATTTACCTCAAAGTGAGGCTTGCATCATCTGCAATGACATCAGCGCAAATAATTAGGTACAGAATAAACTAGAAAGACCTCCACCAGGGTAGCCTATTTCCCCTATATGCACCTAGTGAGTTAACATTATGTATCTGCAAAGGACGTACTAACACTAACAGTGTCTCTAAATCCCCCTCGAGCCGCTGAATATTTTTATTATACATTTTTTGTGGGCCTGTAGTTCGTCAACACAGTTTGACCTGGTGTTTATTAATTAGTGCTGTCAATCAATTCACTTTTAAAATCAGATTAATCACACTATTAATCGTACAAGTACCAAACTCAATCCAGTTCTGCGTCTTTATTATATGTACCTGTGTGCAAATGTTGAGACTTTTGAGTTATCACGCTCACAGCTAGGATCTGCGGACGTGATTTCATAATATTGTCATTTCGCCGATATAATTACGGTACTTCTTCCTTCCGTCATCCCAGACCTTCTCTGAAAATTTCATCCAAATCCGTTCAGTAGTTTTTGCGTAAAGTTGCTAACAGACACACACACACAAACCCAACTGAAAACATTACCTCCTCTGGGGTAGGTAACAAGGAGAAGAAGGCAGTGTGGAAGTCATCTGATGAAAAAGTGCTCTCCTGGGTGGTACTGTGAAATTATGTAATTATGCCAAAAAGTACATGTTGCCGTTGGTGGGTGCAAAAATAAGGGTTGTTTAAAAGAAGTTTGATGTTACTGAGGTCTAGTTCAGTGGTTCTCGAACTATGGTACGTGGGATCTTCCCAGTGATACTCAGTTGTCTATGCAGTTTGTCTTTCTGTGGACCACAGTTAAATCATAATCTCTAGTTGAGACCTGATTTTGTCCTGGTTTAGACCTAGGCTCATGTTAGTGGTACATGAAGAGTTTCAGGTGAAAAGATGCTTTCACAATATGATGTACCATCATATGCTGTGGTGTGGACATTTTCCCCACATTTCACCCAAAATTCAAATCATTACTTTTTGTGATTAGCATATTTTCCTGGATGGTACTTTGATTAAGAACCACTGGTCTCGTTCATTATAGTTACCATACCAATATAACAAAAAAACATGGATGTATATAGAAAAAAAAGTCAAATAAAAAAAATACAGCTAACAAGCATTATGCTTATTCAAGCTGAAAACCATCCCTCCACTTAACTAGCAGCCTAAGGCTGTATGGATCATCTTTTAATGTACAATGCGTGAAGCCTTTCAGCCCTATTCACCGTGCTTTATTCCCCTCTTGAATGTGCGCTCTCCCACTCACGACAGTCCCAGACCCATTGTACAAGTGTGTCATTTCTCTGTTGACCGAAGTAAGCATAGTCTTAACTCAATAGACGTGAAGCTAATGTGATCACGAACATCTCTGGACGAGGCGCTTCCTGTAACCAGACAGGCACAATTCTCAACTACAAAAATGGTTCTTTCTTTCATAATGTGGTTTAGTAAAACAACACTTGATTGCAAAAGAAATTGAATTATGAAAATATTGGCTCATGAAGAGAATAAAACGAAGAGAGATGTGGTGAGGTCATGTGACTGCCCACAGCCTTGAGGAAATTACTTTCAGATGACAAGCAAGTCAATCATTTTGCTGATGAGTCAAAGAGATCAATGACAACAAAATACAGCATAGATTAGAGCCATGGAGGAAAAAAGATGTATCTAGTTCTAGTGTTGAAATTTCCTATCATCTTACAAGGGAAAAATAGTGTATCACTTTGTACGAGAGAGTATAATGACCAGCCCTAGTTCAACATGACAAGCCTGGACACTGGTGTGACTTTTTGAGTTTTGTCACATGCTGATTTGGTTCCACTGATGTACTATTTTCCACAGTTCTGCCACATCCTCCTGTAAAATCAAATACAGTCCATTGATATTCTACATCCTCCTGTAAAATCAAATACAGTCCATTGATATTCTACATGTGGTTGTTAATAGCAAAAACAGTGCAGAGTAAACAGTCGAGATCAAAGATCAGCAGTGTGTGACAAGTTAATGGTAAGACCAGTCTGTCAGGAAGCCTGACGTGATAACATGCCATAGTATGGGCACTCTGATACACAGCCACAGTTTCCACACAGAGATACTTCAAACATATACAACCATCTACACATGGTATATATTTCACACCCGCCGTGGAGACACAACAACACTCAACAAACAAACAACACACCTGCCTGGTCCACTTCAGTCTGAGGTAGGGGTGGGCGGTATGGTAAAAACATAATATCAAGATCACAATCAAAACCACTTATTTTCCTTGTGCTATATTGCACACCCCTAGTTTGAGTAGTCTGCCATTTAGTGGATGTAAAATGTACTAAAATGATGAGCTCTTCAGTGTGGGGATCAGTCTCAAACTTGTAAAAAGAACAAAAACTGAGGCACTCAAAAATTGACAATAATAAAACGCTTTTATTTCAACATGACTAAGTCATTTTTAAAAATGCCAAAGCGATTCAGCTCTTAGGCCTTCATCAGGGCAAGTTCAAGATGGCTGCCAGGAACCAGCATTTATACCTGTACCAAAAGTTTAGCGTTTAATGCCATTTTTACATTGATCCTAGAGCAGAATAACCCCAGTTTACAATATTGATATACTTTTTATTTCTCTAATCAATCTGAAATAAAACATGAGCATAGTGTGGGTGATATGAATTTTTTTTTTTTTTTTTTTTTAAATTGCAAAACTTTTATTTTAGTAGACTGTTTTTTTTGTCTTTTACAGAAGACTACTGAGTCATACAATATTTTTAACTCCAAATTCAATGTACATCTAATCCAATATTTATCATCCTACTTAATACTATTGATTACCCTTTTTTGTTATTATTAAGACTACTACTTACAAATGACCATGAAGAGCAGAGCATAAATTAATGCACTGTATCACAATTAAACGATCTTCCCAGATTAAGCCGATTCTCGTAACTTCATATCAGGACTATCTTTTTATCGCCATATCACCCACCCCTACATGAGCAGCAATAACTATCAAAACAACAAAGTAGACTGCATTTGATACAATTAATCTGTGACAGGCCGATTGACAATGCAACACAATCTGTGGATATGCAATCTTTTGTAAACTTGGCATAATACCCTTAGTTTAACAACACCTATAAAATACAGTATATGGAAGTAGGAATTTAGCATAGGAGTCATCTATTAAGCAATTGCCCTTGTGTTATCTTACTAACGTCTACCACTACTTAATATAAAACCAAACAATCAACATAAGTCCAACATAACACCCTATTGTGGTAATAAAGCTTTGACATCAACCTCACTACTTTACTACTGATGGCAGCGTTAAGATTTAGGGAGTGATTTTCTCATAAAGCCCTACCATAGTTTTATGAGTGCAGTTGTGTGACAAGTTACACTACAAAACCTCTCAGGCAACTCTCAGGCACACCTCAACCACATAAACAAATGCTACTGTTACATAAGTACTTATTATGGCTGGCTCCTTGAAGTTTAGGGTGTAGTCAAAGCCGCAATCTGTCTTCTGTTTTATCAATTTGAGTTTTGGATTTTAATAAACACTCCCACGCATTCATTGTTTTTCTCCAGCGCACACATACAATCAGTAGTGCAGACAGGAGTTAACCTATGTCCTATGTAATTTTCCATGATGGGATGGCACCCAGGGACCCCGCTGATGCAGCAAATACCAGCTCAACGGGGCGCATCACACCATTTCAATTCTTCTGACACATCACAGCACTGATTTATTAGCACTGGACAGCATCAATGCGTACTTGCTGAGGCCACAATACTGGACACTACTTTCACTCCTTACTTAGTGTTACTTAGTGTGCTACGGATTCCACTTGGCTTTTACAATAGAAGCCACATTTCTTTCTAAAACAATTTGTTTTGCATTACTGAGCAAAGAACATCTGCAGATGATTGGATTATTTGCAGTAGTTGCAGTAGTTCCTTGAGCAGTTCAAAGGCGGAAAAACAGGTAGAGCTAGATGAGCCGTTTGTCTTGATTTCCCATTCTTTCCCATAATGCTAAGCAAACTCAAACTATGTTCTGTTAGTCTATTGATAAATGTCAGCCAACACATACCAATCCTAATACAAAAGTATAAAAATAAGTTGTTGGTTTGGCTGTTTTTAAGGATAACTTGCCTGCACTATACAGTAACAAATCATAGTCGGTATTTTATGGTTTTGTGGATATTATACCATTCAAATTGTGATTTCAATTTGATTGTGATTCATTGTGCAGCCCTAGTTGGTATTTTGCTCATCAATATTCTGTCTCTGGTAAGAAGTGTAAAATCATTTCAGATTGAGTCAAACTTTGTGTTTGTGTAATGCGTTGTTATGAGGCGATTGAAGCAATAGTTTTCTCCACGTGCTGCCACTGGGCTGAGAAACCGCACATGCAGCTCTCGAGCCACCGGACCGCTGCACTTGACTTAACGTGAGAAAAGATGAGAACAAACATGACTTTGCAGCACTACACAACTCCCCAAGCACACCAGCCATCTCATGTCACTCGAAACAATACGACGAAAACTACGAGAAAAGGCAAAGAAAGCGTCAGTAGCTGCATTTCTATTACAAATATAAATACATACACAGCACTATCAGCGTTCAGAGGAGACGTAGGCGTCTTATTGAAGTGATGGAGCCACAAGACCCTTATACTTGGGAGCTGCTACGTATGCGGCGTTTTTGGGAAATTGTAGTCGCCGATTTTACAAAAGAGCTGTGGATTCAACATCTCTTTGCTGTTTTGAATCTAATATGTTGGTAAATACCCGTCGTGAACCAAATTCCATTTCCATTTCATTTATTCAACAGGAAAAGGTTAAAATACAAAGATTAACCAGGCCTGACTCAGTTAAAAACTGTTTTACAGCAGGTTCCTGCTCTGCAGCAAAAGGACACAATTCTTCCACTCATCATT
>JAVQKC010062869.1:0-25858 GCA_036025475.1 Philypnodon macrostomus
AAAAAGTGATTAAGGTGCCCGTTGGTAACAGTTGTAGCAGACGTACGGGGCAGACGTACGGGGCGACATACGGGGCAGACGTATGGGGCCGTTTTCGCCGATATACACCTTGCTGTCGGGGACGACAGCACAGGCCTAGTTTTATAAGTTGCAAGCTCTTTATAATGTTTTTGCGAAAATATTTATTGTATCAATGTTTAACAGATCTGTACGTCAGATGGCACAAGAACAGTTTTTCTTGATGGCAACAAGGTGCTGCATGGGCCAACGACCACTCCTCTTCTTTATCACGCTCCTATTTACAGTGCTTGGGGTTAGTAGAAATGTATACTCATCTGTCCAAAAGCATTTAAAATGTATTTTCTGAAATTGTGTTGACTGTTTTTTATTTTTTATCTTGTGATACATCTCTAGAGTACAGCTAAAGAGCGGGCCAAACATGCTGGAGATTATTTTACTTTGCTTAGACACCTTCTGAATTATGCCTATAACAGCAACATCAACCTGCCAAATGCTGAGGTGCTTCTCAACAATGAGATTGACTGGCTAAAGCGAATAAGGGTACATTAAAGACCGCAATGAAAATCAAGCTGTATCTTTTTAACAAAATGATGCGAGTAAATAACACAATGTTTGTATTTGGTTAGGATGAAGTCAAAAGAATAGGAGAGACTGGTGTGGAAGAAACCATTTTAGAGGGCCATCTTGGGGTCACCAAGGAGCTTTTGTCATTCCAGACACCAGAAAAGAAGTACTACATTGGCTGTGAAAAAGGAGGAGCAAACCTCATCAAGGTATATTACTCATATTGATCAGCCTCTAAATAATTCGCAATGTCTGTTTATTTTATCTTAATACCTTTTTTTGTTTTTTATTTAAGGAGCTGATTGATGACTTCATTTTCCCAGCATCAAATGTTTACCTGCAGTACATGAAAAGTGGAGAGTTTCCCACAGAGCAGGCTATCCCCGTCTGTAGCACCCCTGCTTCTATCAATGCAGGGTTTGAGCTGCTAGTGGCCCTGGCTGTTGGTTGTGTCAGAAACCTTAAACAGATAGTGGATACACTCACTGACATGTACTATCTAGGTAAAAACATTGAAATAATTTCAAGTTTCCACAGACCGCTGTGATCTTATACATGTTTTTATTTTTCCTTTCAGGAGGTGACACACTAACTGAATGGGAATATCTCCCTCCAGTGGGACCAAGGCCCAACAAAGGCTTTGTAGGTTTAAAGAATGCTGGGGCCACTTGCTATATGAACTCTGTCATTCAACAGTTGTACATGATCCCACCAATCCGTAATGGCATTCTGGCTATTGAGGGAACAGGCACTGATGTGGATGACGATATGTCAGGGGATGAGAAACAGGAAAATGAGGTAGTTTTTCTTCAAAAATGATCACTTCAACTAGACTGCAGTACTATCATAACAAATAAATGTGACATGTGTAGCAGCAACATTTAATAGAGTATTTTTTTCTACAGAGTAATGTGGATCCTCGTGACGAGGTGTTCAGTTACCACCACCAGTTTGATGACAAACCCTCCAGTAAATCTGAGGACAGGAAGGAGTATAACATCGGGGTACTACGTCATCTTCAGGTCATTTTTGGCCATCTCGCGGCCTCCAGGTTGCAGTACTATGTCCCGCGGGGGTTCTGGAAACAGTTCAGGTATACTGACTTGTTTCTGTTATGGATGCCAGTTTCCTAATATTATTTAAACTCATTGTGTTTGCCTCAATTTTACTCAGGTTATGGGGTGAGCCAGTAAACTTGAGGGAGCAACATGATGCCCTAGAGTTTTTTAACTCATTGGTGGACAGTCTAGATGAAGCACTTAAAGCCCTGGGCCACCCAGCAATGCTAAGTAAGGTGCTGGGAGGGTCTTTTGCTGACCAAAAGATCTGCCAAGGGTGTCCTCACAGGTCAGAGATTGTAATGTTTTTTTCTAGGGCTGTTAATCGATAAGAAAATAAAATAATTACAAATCTTCCAGAAAATGTATCGCGATAAATCAAGATTAATTTCTTTGGCTCATGGGCCCTAGGTTGAATGTGCATATTGTCTTTTGCTGCTGCAAAGTCTTTTTGAAGAAATTGAACAATAGCCTATTTAGAGCAGAACATGCACGTTATTAATTAATAATGTCCCAAACCCCCATTTTGTAAAAGCTACAATGTAACACAACGTAGCCTTAGCACCAAATTGTCAACAACAGGGAGAGGGTTGACCATAGCTTTTTGTGGGCACACATGCGCTCTTTTAGACCCAGAAAAAAACGGCAAGCTGCCTGCACCTGTAGCCTCCCTTCCAATGCACATTACTGCAATTGTTTCGTTAATTATTTTTGATGCGTCAATTTGAAAAAAATATTGCAAATAGTTAACACACTATTTTTAACAGCCCTAGTTTTTGCATAATATTTATTTGTCTGAGCTGTCAGGCTAAACTAGTGCTTGTCTTGCCAGATACGAGTGTGAAGAATCATTCACAACCCTCAATGTAGACATCAGAAATCACCAGAACCTGTTAGATTCTATGGAGCAGTATGTCAAAGGAGATCTGCTGGAAGGAGCCAATGCCTACCATTGTGAGAAATGTAATAAGAAGGTAAGAACACTGCACTGTCAACAGATTAGTGACATTTACATGGAATTACTTTGTGTTATCCCCCGTTTTTACAGGTGGACACAGTGAAGCGCCTATTGATTAAGAAGCTGCCTCCAGTCCTGGCCATACAACTAAAACGCTTTGACTATGACTGGGAGCGGGAATGTGCCATCAAGTTCAATGACTACTTTGAGTTTCCCCGGGAGCTGGACATGGAGCCTTACACAGTTGCTGGTGTGGCTAAGTTAGAAGGAGATGATGTTAACCCTGAAAACCAGGTGATCCAGCAGAATGAACCCTCGGACCCTACACCCCCAGGAAGCTCTAAGTACAGACTTGTTGGTGTGCTGGTCCACTCAGGTCAAGCCAGCGGTGGGCATTACTATTCCTACATAATTCAGAGAAATGGAGGAGATGGTGAAAAGAACCGCTGGTATAAGTTTGATGATGGTGATGTGACTGAATGCAAGATGGACGATGAAGAGGAAATGAAGAACCAATGTTTTGGTGGAGAGTACATGGGCGAGGTGTTTGATCATATGATGAAAAGAATGTCATATCGGAGACAGAAGCGCTGGTGGAACGCTTACATTCTTTTCTATGAGCGAATGGACTCACTGGACAAAGACAGTGAGCTTGTCAAGTACATCTCGGACTTAACCATCTCATCCACTAAACCACATCAGGTCAAGATGCCTGGTGTCATTGAGTGCAGTGTCCGCAAGCAGAACGTCCAATTCATGCACAACAGAATGCAATACAGCTTGGAATATTTCCAGTTCATTAAGAAACTTTTGACCTGTAACAGTGTCTATTTAAATCCTCCTCCAGGTAGGTTTCTCTTAACAATTTATAACTTCTTTATTGCTGTGAATGGCATGTTGGATTACCCACATACCTACTGAAAAAAAAACTCCATTGTCACAACCGTTACTTGATTAATACATTTCTGTAAATATATTATTGCATTAGGACTATACAGTTCTTATACTGTGTGCTTTCTTTTTTTTCACTAGTTGGCACAGTTGTGTTATTATATTGTGTGTATATATATATGTGTTATGTTATGTTATGTTATATTTTCTCTTGTGCTTTTCTTTCAGGACAAGACCATCTCCTACCTGAGGCAGAAGAGATTGCTATGATCAGTGCTCAGCTGGCTGCTAGGTTCCTTTTCAGCACAGGTTTTCACACAAAGAAAGTAGTCCGGGGTCCTGCCAGTGACTGGTAAACTTTATAATTATATATTTTTTTTTTTATCTTGATGTCTTTTGTAAGTTTCTTCAAATGTAATATTGCCTTTTGTTTCAGGTATGATGCCCTTTGCATCCTGCTGAGGCACAGTAAGAATGTACGCTATTGGTTTGCACAGAACGTCTTGTTTTCTTATATGAACCGGTTCTCTGAGTACCTGCTAGAGTGTCCCAGCGCTGAGGTCCGTGGAGCATTTGCCAAGCTTATAGTCTTTATTGCTCATTTCTCCCTGCAAGACGGTCCCTGCCCCTCACCCACGGCCTCCCCAGGACCCTCTGCTCAGGTTGGTGTTAGATTGTAGCAACTAAAGATTTGAACAGTGGTTCTATTATGATTTGATATCTATTTGTTTATATCAGGGTTGTGATAACCTCAGTCTGAGTGACCATCTGTTGAGAGCTGTACTCAACTTGCTTCGAAGAGAGGTTTCTGAACACGGCCGTCACCTGCAGCAGTACTTCAACCTCTTTGTAATGTACGCAAACCTAGGTAAGTGCACAAAGACGTCCTCCTCCTGTCATGTACAGCTGCTCCTTTGTGTTTCTTTTTATATTTAATTATTTTTTAATGAAAAACAACTCTTTAATAAAATATTGCAATCATTCTTTGGGAAAAACAAGATATTACTCAAATAGATTTTCCAGTCACATGCTCAAATACAAGAAGTCCTGAATTTGAGACGCTCCCTTTTGGGGTGTGGGCACAGAGCGTGAATATAATATAACACTGCTGATTTTCTTTTTATGTACAGGTCTTGCAGAGAAAACCCAGTTGTTGAAGTTGAATGTTCCTGCCACTTTTATGTTAGTCGCTCTGGATGAGGGTCCGGGCCCTCCAATAAAATACCAGTACGCCGAACTGGGCAAACTCTATACTGTGGTGTCTCAGCTGGTTCGCTGCTGTGACGTCTCCTCACGCATGCAGTCCTCCATCAACGGTGAGTGTGGCTGACTAATGTTGCTCTTAAAAAGGACCAACAGCCCCATGAGGATGTACATCCTTGCTCAGGATTTAGAGACTGACAAACTAGCCACTTCACACACTCTGATGTTTTAAATTATTTTTATCTTGTCAGGTAACCCTCCTCTCCCAAATCCCTATGGAGACACCAACCTTACAGCCCCTGTGATGCCTGTGCAGCAGCTGGTTGCAGAGATTCTGTTTGTGAGGACTAGCTACGTGAAGAAGATTATAGAAGACTGTAGCAACTCTGAGGAGACTGTGAAACTGCTTCGATTCAGCTGCTGGGAGAATCCTCAGTTTTCTTCCACTGTCCTTAGTGAGCTGCTCTGGCAGGTAATATTTTAAGTACTGACACGTTATTTTTAAGATCAGCAAAGAACACAGTTCTTGCTAACACAAGCGTTGTCTGTGAACAATTAGGACTTTTGTTTGTGTGGGTTTTTTTACATATGTAAATTGGTTTACTTTAAGTGACTCTGTCTATACATTTTTCTGTGGGTTTTATATGTACCTTTTATGGGTTTATGTCAGCACTTTGCAAAGAGAAATAGAGCATTATTTTCCTAGTCCAATTCAGCTAAGCTAAAAGCTTAGCATTAATTGTTTTTTTGTTTTTACTGTACCATGTAAACAGTCACACTGCTGATTTCTTTGAAATCTTATGGTCATGCAGTACCGCATAATGGAGAATATCATTGAGCTGGCATAAATGGAGTGCCTTTACATTTCCCTGTTTACAGGTGGCTTACTCTTATACCTATGAGCTGAGGCCTTACTTAGACTTGCTGCTACAGATACTGCTCATTGAGGACTCTTGGCAGACACATAGGTCAGTTTTTTGCTTAAGTATAATGTGCTCATTGTTGTTGTTCATCAATTAAATGTGTTTTTTGCATTTAGGATCCACAATGTACTGAAGGGCATTCCTGATGACAGAGATGGTCTTTTTGATACCATTCAGCGATCTAAAAACCACTACCAGAAACGAGCTTACCAGTGCATCAAGTGCATGGTGGCCCTTTTCAGTAACTGCTCTGTGGCCTATCAGATTCTCCAGGTACACTCAAATCTTTTAAGAATAATGAGAATGTTTAATTGTGCATTGCAAACATGTAAAAATAGTGTCTCTGCAATTTAATTGAAACATTACCGTTTGCTGATGCAGAGTAATGGTGACCTGAAGCGGAAGTGGACATGGGCAGTGGAGTGGTTGGGGGATGAGCTTGAGAGGAGGCCATACACAGGAAACCCTCAGTACACATACAATAACTGGTCCCCTCCTGTTCAGAGTAACGAGACCTCCAATGGCTATTTCCTGGAGCGTTCACACAGTGCACGCATGACGCTGGCCAAGGCCTGTGAATTGTGCCCAGAAGAGGTAACTCTTACACCATCACACTCTACATCTACCCACACATGTATACGTTTATGTAAAACCTAACATTGAGTTAGGCTACAAACAATCACAGTAAAAAAGTAAGTAGGCTGACTATAATTTACTGGGCCTGTACCATACCATACCACACCACCATACCATGTATTTGGAGATATGCTATTCCTGGATTTTTTTTTATATACAGTATATCATAGAGTTTCATTAATATTACATGGGGCTACCAATTTAGCGTACATGACACTTTGCCAGTGAAAACGTATAAATGGGTTCCAGAAAAATCAAGGTTAAATTACCCCTATTAGTTCTGGCTGGGACCCACACATAGTACACACTAATACTAAATGTGCCACTTCAAGTTCAAATTGTATTTGTTATGTTGGAAAACCTCAGATAAATGACACGCTTCTCTGTAATGTTCCATGCACAGCTCAAGTGTACACAGGGAAGCCCAGGGAAGGTCAGTATTCCAGGCACCACAACATAAAGGAAGGAAACCATTGTAAACACATGTTTTAGACAGTTTGTGAATTGCTCCACAATTGCATTGCATTAAAAGTCATGCTGACTCAGTGAACATGTATATTCCTGCCACTGTAGTAGATAGCTGTATTGAAGTGCTATTATGTCTTGATAGATTTTGTCACATTGACTTCTCATGTGATTTTTCTGTTCCTGTTAATAAGATTTGGCAGTTACATTTTATATTGAGTAGGGTTTTAGATCTGGAGGTGGTCTCATTGGTTAAGCTATGTAGCTGCTCTGTGCTCTTTGAGTGTTAAATAATTTACTACTGTTTATACTGAGATATTTTAGATTAAATTTTTTTTGTTGAAGGAAAAATTCAAAATGTAGTGATCTATGCACCACCTTCTTATCAGTACAGTAGGACGTCTTGGTTTGAATATTCATTTAAAAAAATAAATTTTCTTATAATACAATCTTGATCAAAACTCAGTAAATCCTGATAAAATGTCATTTCTCGTTTTGATAGGAGCCTGATGAACAGGAAGCACCAGATGATCAAGATTCCTCCCCTCCTGAAGACACATCTCTGTACCCACATTCTCCTGGGACAACACAGTTTCAGCAGGTAAACATTACTTAATATTAAAGAAACCAAATTAATGGGTTTTTATTTTCAAAAAGAGTTTTTTAGAATGTTTACACTTGAAAAAAAACATCTTTTGTCCTCATCTGCAGAACAACCAACCTCATGGGCAGCCGTACACTGGCCCTGCTGCTCAGCACATGAACAATCCCCAGCGCCCTGGTCCTGCCTCTGCCCCAACTCCAGGTCCTACTCAGACCCCAGCCCCAGGTCCGGCTCCTGTGCAGGGCCCACGAGCACAAGAGAACTGGGAGAGCACTGAGGAGGTGGCCCCCGCCCCCACATCCACCCCTGGGCCTGCCCCACCCAAGGAGTAACACTCCTCCGTTCCCTGCTGTGCTTCGAGCCTCCATCGTCCCGCTCTCCTTCCTCATCCTTTGGTCGACAGAGCTCCACCATGGGCCTCTCTCTGGCCCCAGGACAGGGCAGAGCCAAGCCTCCCACCACCGTGGAGGCCATTTGTAAAATTTTCTGCTGTCAGCCTGTAGGAGGCTCTCTTCCCTGGCCTGGGGCTGCTCTGCGTGGGACAGGGGCCTGCTGGCTGCTACAGAGGCCAGGGAGTGGATAAGAGTTCTAATAAAGAAAACACATGTAACCAGAGCTGACGATGCTGATGCGCTTGTCTACACGACAAAAAGGTGTACATAGTATGTTAATGTTTTTGACTGTTCAGATCCCCCAACAGCATAACTGTAGTTTGCTGCTGGGAGATGTTGAGATATTATGAAAAACAAATGGATATTATAAATAAGAAAAATGCCCCAAAAACTGTTAAGAAGTCAACAACTCATTTGTTGTATCACCCATGCTCAACAGTGAAGTTTGTTATACCATTGGACAGTTCTTGGTCATTCAACTGTAGAAGGATGCATTGTTATTTTCATAATAGTTATATTATTATTCTGAAGATCCTTGACAACCTTATGACCCATGCCAAATCAACTCACGAGTTGTGGTTGGTTTTAGTGTGAGATATGGAATAGTTGGGTGGACTTTTATGGTGTTGGTTGATGTGAAAAAGCAGTGATGCAACATTGTTCTGAAACTCATTGCCTTTCTTTTTGTTTGTTCTGGTAATTAATTCAATCCTTTTGAAGCTCTAGTTAATATGCTGTAACATTTAGCATGGCTTCTCACCAGAATAGTGTAGCCCAAGGGAAGACTTGTGATCTTAACAACCTAAAGCTGTTCTTAATCCACAATTCTAGAGGGGTATCCCTTACGTTTGTTCTTTTTCTATTCATTACCCTATCTATGATGAGGGTGTTATTTTCAAATAGGGTATCAATAAGTGGCTTCTCAATTGCGCATTGTAATCCTACAACTTCACATTTGGTGGTCAGATTTTGATGGAAATAGACTGCTTGGCTTTCATCTATAGGAATTCTGAAAAATTAAACATATGCAATACAATTGCTGCACTGGGCTACCTGGTGAAATAGTGTGGTTTGCTTCAGTCACTTCAGTAGAGCTTAGTCATAGACAAGACTTGTTGCCCATCAGTCTCCATTAACCATGGAGTTGGGTTGGGGTTAGTATCTGCTGTAGTCAGGGATGCAGTGCTCCAAGCCACAGACCATCCTGTCACTAAGTGGTTTCCCAGCAGGGTTGTATCGCAAGAATAGCAGCTGGTTAGTCATGTTGCAACTTGAGCTAACTTGTAATTCTGTAGGAGTAAAGGTAAACATCAATAAATACTGTATTTAATTGGTAACTTGAATGCGTGTATTTTTGATCCTTTGTCAAAGTACCAAATACTCCTGCAAATGAAAATATTCTGCCCACCGTATTATATTTAAATATTTTGCTCTTATTTTATAGAATTTATTTTGTTGTATTTCACTAAAATAGAATTTGATTTAAGAGGAACATTTTCGTCCTTGTGTTATTTTTAAAGATATTGACTGTACAGAGTTCTGCGCCCTGTTTTTTGCCGACTTTTGTTTTGGCCATGGTGTGACTTTGAATTCTGGAGCTACAGTCGCGATGTGGACTTTCACTTTGTGAGGTTTTTTGTGCACAGAAATATAAAAGCATTGCGCCCTTAGCAAATAAAGAACATGGAATCTTACAGTGTCTTGTGTTAAATAGTAATGTAGGTAATGGTCTATTGTATCATGTGAAGAAACTACATCAACATTCTAAATTTGATCTGGCCCCTTCCACTGACTAATTTGTCTCATTACCAGTTAGCTGCACAAGGTCTTACAGCATTGTTCAAAGAAAAAACTAAACAACATTCTTTTGAACATTTTATTATGAACAAGCACAGACTTAGTTTTCCTTCTCCTGGACAGTCTTTGTTCCACGCAGTCTGCCTGTACGACGGGCAGCAATAAGACCAACCTTGCGACCCGCAGGTGCGTCCCTCCTGATTGTTGAGGGCTTGCCAATGTGCTGATGGTTACCACCACCGAAGGGATGCTCAACAGGCTGCAGAGAATAAAAAGTTTAGAAAACTAAAGTAATTGTTTGCAATGTAATCATCTTCCACTATACTGCAAATCGCAAAGGCTTCACATATGTTGGCCATCTCAGTTCAGACTATAACCTTGTATAGTTAATTTCCCCTCATACTCTTAACACTGAATATAAAAACTAGTGTACAGTATTTAAGGCATTTATAGATGCATGTGCAGTGTTCACTTACGTTCATAGCCACACCACGGACACGTGGCCAGCAGTTCCTCTTGGCCTTATACTTGTGGTAGGCACGGCCTGCTTTAAGGATGGGTTTGTCAATACGACCACCTCCAGCAACCACACCTAGAAAAGTGTTTATAAATTGAGACTTTTTTTTATGACACACAGAACCGTGACATTTGGGCCAAAACTTTTGACCTACCGACAACTGCTCTGTTAGCAGAAGCAATGACTTTCTTTGACCCAGAGGGAAGTTTGACTCTGGACTTCTTGGTTTCGGGATTATGGGAAATCACTGTGGCATAGTTTCCTGACGCACGAGCCAGCTTGCCTCTGTCTCCAGGTTTCTCCTCCAAGCAGCAGATGATGGTACCCTCAGGCATTTGCCCCACAGGAAGCACATTGCCAATGTTTAGTTGAGCTGGGAGATACAAATTGATAACATTAGAACAGGTGTAATTAAACTGGAATTCTACATAACAATTTAGGTAGTTAGGGAACTCTTATTTTAAAAACCAAATAATATAATTTATCAAACAGTACAGCAACAAATTGTCAACTAAATCATAGTCAAAGAAAGCCTCAAGGTTTTGTACCTTTCTTGCCACAGTAGATGAACTGTCCAGTGTGGATTCCCTCAGCAGCAATGAACAGCTCTGTCCTCTTCTTGAAGCGGTATGGATCACGGAAAGCCACTTTGGCCAGAGGAGCACCGCGGCCAGGATCGTGGATAATATCCTAGAAGAGATCAGTGGGATGTTAGACCCCACAGGGAGCTGGTTTAAGTGACTCAGTGGTCCTGCCATACCTTTACAATCCCTTTGATGTACCCATGGCGTTCAGCAAAGTCAACATGACGGAGTTTAGCTGCACCTTTTCTGTGCTTGACGTGGGCTTTGAACACAGAGCCCGCACCTTTTCTCTGTCCCCTGATTACACGTCCCATCGTGTACTGAAAAAGAGGTTAGAAATGTCAGATTCGACTCAAGAAATGTTACTACAGCTCAAAATGTCAATCTCTTGCCAGCAGTTCATAAAAGTTAACCACTAAGACACTGTCTGCATTAGTAGTTACAAACAAACAACAATAATAGCGGCGACTCCTTAAACAACCGGTTAAGTTCATAACGCTGCTTATTGCAAGAAATATAAGGCTTATCAGTGTTAGCTACCGGCCTTTAGCTGCTATACACACTGCCCTCATAGCGCCATGTCACCAGCGAACCAAACAGAGCAACTGAAACAGTCGTAATCAGGGTTTGTCTTTCAAAAGCCACTAAGATCAGACTCCTTACGTATTGCTGTACATTTGTAAATTATATTTTGGAACGGATGGCTAGTAAATACACTGATTTAAACAAGATTGTGGGAATGGGATAACACAGAAGCTGCCGTACCTAAACTCCGTTGACGGAAAGAGGAAGTGTAAAGGCCGACGCAGACGTTTTCTTCCGGAGAAACCGGCGAAAAGGGTTGTGGGAAATGTAGTAATGTATACAATTTATTTAGTGTCTTGAAAGGGTAACTGGTAGAATATACTGGTTAAATTTAAATTACATCAAGATTAAATTTAAAATACATGTGAGGGAAATAATGTAGGCTATAGTTATCTTTTTGTAATGTGGCCAGACTAATACGTGTAGACGGGCCAACTACTTTTAACAACATGCTATTATTATATGGAGTATTATGTCATTATGTGTTAACCAATGGTGTGAAAATGAATTGCCGGATCAGTTTCAAGTTTTACACACAGGTACATATCATAAAGACGCCAAACTGGATTGATTTTGGTACTTCTACGATGACAATTAATTAATTAATGCCCTGAAGCACTTTAATTGACCCAATAATCCTGCTGAACATGAACACATTTGCATGATTTTTTGCACAGTGATCCGGGCAATTGTATATTTAATGTACATATAAATTTACAGAGGTCAAATAAAGAATGCCTCTATAGCGCCTCCTATAGACTGAAAGAAGAATGTAGTTTAGGGAACTTTACAAAATTTGGCAAAAAACATTCTTCACAAACATAAAAAGTCAAATAGACCATTCCCATATTTGTCATGGTTTGGGGACGAGGCCTCTTAAATGGTCGTTAGTAATATCAAACCCCTTAGAAATCACACGAGGTGCCCGTTGGTGCCATAGCAGTTGTGGCAGATGTATGGGGGCATTTTGCCGATATTTACACTTTGCTGTCGGGTACAACAGCGTAGGCCTAGTTGTAGTTTGGGTTACTGTCATCTTCACTTTCAAAATGTTTTAGCCCTGTCTTGATATACAGATTTAAAATAACTGACTGGCCACTTTATTGTGGTCAGTTGTTGAAATGCCCATTAATATAAATAGGTAATTGGACAATCACTCAACAACAACTTAATGCTTTTAGGCAGGAGACATACCTATCTGAAATTCAGCAAAAAAAATCTGCTAAATCTCTGAATGCACCTGATGAGCTCCAGCAGAAGACCAGACCCTGAGCCACTTTTTTAGGTATAAGATATGTAAAGTGAGTGTATATTGGGTGCATTTTGATTGCGTTTTGATGTTATTATATTGAGCTTGCAATTTTTTATTTGGCATATTTAGGCATGCATGTATTTGCTTACTGTAATATAAAAGTGCCGACTGGGGCATTTGATGTGAGCTGCAGTCGTCAAAGGGCAGCCTCTAGGCACTGTCTTTATACGAGCCCTGTGTGTGCTCTGTTCTGTCAGCACTCATGGGAATACAGTCTGTATTGTGCAAGTCAATGCACAATGCAGTTCAGCTCTCTATGTGGGGTCAGAAACTTCAAAACTAGATTGATCCTGTATATAGAGTAAAAAATGAGTTTTAGATTATGAGATGATCAACTGTTCTTAAATTCTACCAAGTATCATCACTAAAAAGATTGGTCTCTCCAAGTGCAGTTTTAATGGACTAAAATAAGCTTACATAAAGAGTATCCCAAGGTAATGAGATATGCATTAACCCAGAAAATTGCATTACTAAATAAGGAGACAACAGAGGCTGTATGCCCAGGACTACTTCATCTGAAACAAATCAAAGCCAAGACTAAACCAGGAGTAAATCTAGTTTACCGGGCCTGAACCGGGCCGTAAAACTAGTCTCAACTAGAGCAGACTAAAACAGACAAACAAATGGGCTCAGCTAAAAAATGACCAAGAACCTATCAGGACCATAAACAAATCTTGGGTACCATTTCACATTACCATTACTAAAAATGAGTTAAACAGCTGGTCACATGAAGTTTTAATTACTAACTATGGCACAACCAGACTGTGAAATATTGGCTTCTTTAAATCATTGTGAGTGATAATGACTAAAAGTACAAACGTATACTCATAATACTGTAGTACTGTCAACAGGAAAAACACAACACTGTTTACATGTCTACGTATGTGCAGTCATTCTACAAATACAGGCCGGACTGTTTGTGTTAAAAGGCCTTTGTGGTGTGTTTTTGGAGTCATCTTGGGTCATTGTGTCCAGTGAAATCCCATTCCTACGACCTTCAACGTATCTCATCACACTGCTCTTATCTTGTTTCTTGGTCAGGGTTTTAAGCAATGACCTTTTCTCGTATGTTCTTGTCAGTGAGAAAACTATTTCTGACTTACACATTGTTGTTTTTCTTTGACCTTTATACCAGACCAAATGTAATTTTAACTGTAATTTTATTCACAGTGATCTTTATGGCTTTGCAAATATGAGTTCTATGAATTAACGACCACAATTCTTAGAGTAGAGTTAATGGTTTACTATTATGAGAATGATCGGAGCGATGGTTGGAGTAAAGGGTTCCTTCCATGGACAACTTTTGCTGCAGACTCGCCCCAAGCTGCAGTTTTGAACAGTCCAGACCCAATCAGTGATTATAATGTTATATATTTTGTTTTTTTGCAATGGGAATGAATACCTTCCCACACTCTCTTCACCAGCTGAAAACAAACAGCTTTCAAGTGTTTGTTTTTGTTTTCCACTGAATAGCCTGCAGGAATGATGTGGCATTCACAATGAACCAATGTATTCATGTATTCTGCTGTGTATTTATGTATTTGTTGATTTGTTTTTACTTTTTGTGTGGTTGTTGGTGTTGGAAAATAAACAATATCCAAAAGTGGAGGTTTTGTGGGAAGAATGCCTAATGGATGGAGGATGATAGGCACTTGTTACACCAAGGTCTACATAGAGGACCATATTTGAACACACATGAGTATGAAGCAGGTGGGCTGCATCCACTGTTGACCAAGTACAGGTTTGCATAATTGACCAGTGAAGTCTCTCCAACACAAGCTGCAGCTTTCCATGAACTGGTTTAGCCTTTCCAAAGAAGCAGCTCTAGAGTGTGTTTGTGAGCCGTTAGAACAGGATCACTTCATTATCTGCATTTTACTTATACACTAATGAAGGTTTAGACCAGGCTTTTGACTCAAAGGCCACATGGGGTTTCAAAATGTGCCAAGTCATATTGTATTCTTTGTAAACTGCAACAATTTCTTGAAAATGAGACATACATCCTTCGATCAGATCTCAGTGAAATCATATGTTGATGTGGAGTTAACTGGTTACTGCAGGTTATAACAATGTGAGTGATAAACTGGCAATATTTTATCATTTAAAAAATATGAGAAAAAGCTTGCCGTCCGGCATGTGGCCTCTGGGCCGCAGTTTGCCCACGCCAGGGTTAGACACGGTGCAGTGGTATGTAAAAAAAAAACACATCCTCAATGTAATATTAGTTAAACACTGGCAATATGCTCCAAATCTGTCATCAGTACAGGAGCTCCTTTTGTATTTCTTTTTTGAGTCTCTTTTTAGTTACTTTTGTGAATTCTGTCTAGTGAATATTAAATGTAGAGGGATTAGCCGTCTATGTGCCAACCATTGACTGCCACTATAGATTTACTTAGCACCCCACCTGTTTGGACTACTGAGTTTTTGGTGAGCCTGTCAGGATGAACCCGGTGTTGGTATAGTGTGTCACCTAAGCTATCCCTCCCTCAAACTCAAACAATATACTGAAAACCTGCTGTTCAATAATCTGGAGTCCCACAGAAGAAGAAAAAAACTCTAGTAACAATCACATTTTGCTCTTTAATCTACATTACAATAATTCAACTTTGTGAATTTCATCTTTACTGGGAATACAACGTCCGCAAACACAGACTCGATCTAAAACAATGTCACATTTGGTAATAACCATGCGCACTACACTAGCGGCTTGTCCACGGCTGGCACTTCTGATAGCACTATTGTTCACGTCCTGTAGCTGAGACTGGCCGCACTTAAACGCCCCACTACCTGTTTTGACGCGCGGGGAACTGACTTGGAGGCGTTTCCAACAGCGTGAATGCGCGTCTGCTCTTTCTCGCGCACACAGCTGGGAGCGAAGTGATGCATCGCTGGAGCGTAGTCAGTGTTGATTGTATGGAGAACATTGGCATTTTTAAAAGTGGTTAATGTACGCGTAAATCCGCATATACGCTGGATTGAGAGGGTGTGAAGAAGAAGTTGAACAGCCTTTGCGCGTCTTGAAACGACAAACGCAAAGCGGCAGTTTTGTATCGATGTGTTTTGTTTCACTCCGTGTTTTCTGCAAGTGATCGGAGAGGGCTCAGCCTAGGCTAGAGAGTTGTGCTGAGTGCGTCTTTTTTGCTCAGCGGTGCCAATGCTGGAATGGCTCGCGGCGGTGTGCATTGTGATCCTGGTGGTTCTCATCTGGCCAGGCACCAAATATTTTTGCACCAAAGAACAGACAGATGCTCTGATTAGTGAACTGGAGGTTTCAGGCTCAGAGGACAAGAACCCGGGTGCCAAAACTGGTGACTTTGCGCGTAACAACTCTCACGTAAACACAGATGCCGTGGCTTTCATTTGCAAACCGTCAGCTCTGGCCAACTACCTGCTCAAACACTGCAGAACTTTCAATGACTATTCTCCGTGTGTGGGGTGGACGTGGAGGGCCAGTGCCGTGCTCCAGAGCGCGTACGAGGCGTGCTGGCCGTACCAAAGTCCGGTCCAGTTTGTGCGGGATAACTTGCAGCTGAGCGACGATGGACTAGTGGCATTGGACTGGGCAGTGCCGTCTTATCAGAGGAGACGGAGGACTTCCAGTCACTCCACAAGCCCAGTGCTGCTCGTCATCCCCAACTCGTATGGAAAGATTACGAGAAATGTGCTAAAGGTGAGCTGTCTTCTTCAGGCTATAGATGCAGTGGTTTTTTTCTCTCTCCAATAGTTAAGTTAGGCAATTAGGGGCTTATCATTGAGAGAAGTATCAGTTAAATGAATTGCGAAGTTATATATGCGTCCATAGAAATGTACCATATGAAATGTATATAGCAGACAGGATAACAGGCTGCAGTAGGGCTAAAAATCATTGCAATCACCCATTACAATGAATTCAATTATAATCTTTACAAGGGGCACACGCAAAATAAGGCACAGTCTGAATAAACTGGAATGAATGCTGGAATGACTACCTCATATAACCCCATGCACTCACAAAATAACTGTCATTGTTTAGTATTTTGGCAGTAACACTATCACAAGCCAGACATTGAATAGTGCAACAACATCAACAACAGTGCAGACGAACAGTACCCACATGGCAAGCTGAGTGAGAAAGGTGAATGATTAAACATAAATATTTCGGAGCGAGCGTTTTCATCTGATCTCCTCTGGCTAGAAAATGGAAAGAGAGATCACAGTGCACTTCTCTCCCACTGAAGGCACCAAGCACTGTGCATTTCATCTCTTTCCGATTGATCTTTATGGGGCTCACTGTCAGCACTATCTCAGCAACAACTTACAAAAAGCTATTCAGTCTCTGACCTCTGGCACGCACAAGGCCTTTTGAGTACAGAACTGCTACTCAAAATTTGGCTAACAAAATGTCTTGATGTGATAGGGTGAGCTCACAAGCGTGCAAATATGTCTACCTAATAAAGTGGTCAGTGAGAAATGTAGAAGCAAATGATGTTGCTAATTGAATTTGATGATACAAGAAGCACAGTAATGATGTCATAGAAAAGACTGTTATCATTCAGAGCTGCAGTATTCAATTTCTTTGGGCTGTCACCGGAGATGACATCATTTCTGCTGCTGTCGGTGCAGTTTCGCTTGGGTTAAAGGTTTAAAGGCCCAAACACCACCAGGGAAATATACCAATTAAGAACGCTTCTGTCTCCTCTGAGATTCACACAACCAGAACATGCAGGGCTTTTGTGGAGAAGAGGAAGAGAAAGATAAAACAAGCTCCTGTTTGCATGGGCATGGAGTAGAACAGAGAAGATGGATTCAGAGAAATGAGCTGGATCCTGTCTGTGGAGGTTAGCATTTGGTCCACAGCATATTTCAGAATCTCATGGATGAATAAAGGAGGTAGCCCCAGGTGGTTTTGTGTCTCCGTTTCATGCACCGAGCAAACATTTTAAAATATCTAAAACATATATTAGTACTTCTATAATAATATAATGGGTTTTCTTTTATTTGAGTCTATTTTTATCGTATTATTAATTTATATATTTTGCACTTTCTGTACAGCACTTTGGTCAACTGAGGTTGTGTTATAATGTGCTGTATAAATTAATTTGACTTGACTTGACTAAACAAAAATGCTCCATGATTTAGCCAGAGAAAGGGCTTGTGGTGTAAATCAAATTACTGTAGGAGGCTCTGTGGTGTCCCCCAGAGTACCAAAGGCAAAAAATCACAAGAAATCACAAAAACATACCTAAATGTAAGTGCAGCTGTAAATACTTAATTAATTCAGTCTCTATTTTACAATAAGTTCATTTAATAAAACTCTCTATATTTGTACAGTCCCGTTCACTATAACAGATTATATTTAGATTGGCAAAATGCTTTTAACCCAAGTCGGATTTCACAACATGAAAATGATTTTGTTTGGGGCGGTACATACAGAGGTCATCCGTGATAACTACAAAGAGGCCTTTTGGTACAGAGAGTTTGTATGTGTGCAGATCTTGGGTTGAAAGTGTAGCACACAAATGGTGGTAAGATGGAGAGTGGAAATGCAAACTATATACACAGTTGATTCAATATTTAAACATCAACCTGTTATTAGTATCTTGCATACGTAGGCCTACAGCGCATCCACTAGCTTTCTTCATAAAATCAAAGGACGGAGGATCAGAGGAGCGAGACTTCTCAAATGTCCTGAAGGAAGCTTCTAGGAGCTTCACATGATAATCACCTGTCACACTCGGAGCAGGCTAATTTATGGCCTAGTTTACCATCATTACATGACCTAGTTTCATCATGCGCTGTACGCCTCTGGTTTTCATTCTAATATTTTGCCTCGTATGCTTCAATGTTTTCTTATAGCACATTTATTTAATAGAAAACCAATGCCAGTTTCTAGTTTTAATATACTTTTGAATCTTGGTGTAAACTCAAAATGTTTAAGCTTTTCAGATGAAGTGCTTTCTTATACCCTCATAGGTTATACATTGGCTGTTAATATGTTGTTAATGAAATCATTTTCCATTGGAATAATCTATTTTTCATAGTTCTTCACCATTAACACAACAATGTGACTGTGTGAATACTTTTACATGGACAGCCCAGGCTAATTATATTGTCAAACAAGGGGCAGTTCAAAATGACTACAACCATTTATACCAATATATGTGCATAGGAAGTCTCTATGTATTAGCTAGTGCAACAGTGTTTCCTTCACGGTTTGCAGATATGGCAGTTCTAACATATAATATATGGGCAGATATCATTAGGCAGCGCTACAAAAGGTTTGCAGTCATATCTCTAATTGAAATCTCTGGGGTTTGGAAAGCACACTGCCAGAGCACATGACTCACCATCAGAGTTGCCAAGGGTGGACCATTTTGGGTAAATTCTTTAAAATAATAATGTTTTGAAATACACAATACACATTTTGATGCTGGTTGAACATAAAAAAAATCCCAGGTGTGTTCCCTCAACTCTGGATTTTTAAATTTGCCACTGTGTATACCCAGATAATGACTGGGACAGTATTAAAACTGTGCAAAAGCAGCAGCAGTCGTTATTGTGTTGAAGAGTTGACAAAGCTCAGTGATCATTATTATGTCATAATTACATCTGCTGGTATTTGGTGTACAGGATGTCATCATTAAACTCTGAGACAGCTGCAGATCACTGAATTAACATAGTTTGAAAACTGATTCTCGAACAACCAAATTCAGAATCTCCCCTGTTAAACGTGAATGGCAAAGATCAATTAAATGTACCCAATTAACAATATCATGTAATCCTACTTGACGTTATAGAGTCTGGCTTTACACACTCTGGGTTTTAGAGAAAATGCACTGTGTAGCGGCAAAATGCCCTAAGTACTGTATGTGCATGTGATAGATGCAGGGAGTTATTTGTATTAAATGTAGTCGATATGCTCCAATACAATACAACACAATACAATACAATACAATACCCCTGTTATAGGACAGCCTTCAATTGTGTAAATTTACAGTTTATTAAAGTATATTAATTTCAGTCAGTAGTTCAGCAATTAGACTAAATCTTATATATATACCTGTAGCATTCATTCTGAAGTCACTACAATTCTCTATTCCCTGTTTTGCAATCTGAACATGATAGCTGCAGTATTTCTGAAATATATATCTGGACTCTCAACTAAAGGAATTTGTCACTGAGCTGACAGTTTATGAAAGTTGTCAGAAAACTGCTAGAGCGCAGTTGTGTTTGGAGCGGAGCCGATTTTGTGAATGATGCCCACGTTTTGGGAAACATTTTGGTAAAAATAACAAGTGAAGCGAAGGCTCATAGATCATGGACACAACGTGAGTGAGACGTCTAGTGGAACGCACCATTTGCTACATCCAGTCTTTGTACATACATCACCAAGTAGCCTGGACTTTCACACGTTATAATTACTGGCCAGTTTATTAGGTAGACCCTGTATCTAATGAAGTGGACCTAGTGTAGTCTCAGCTTCAAGGTTTGACAGTTGTATTGAGAGATTGTGGTCCACACTTTCAGACTAAATCTGATAAATAAAAATGTGAGTCATCCCAAGGTCCTAGATTAAAAAAGGCATATTGTTGGCAATGCTTTATACAAATGTATTTTCATTGCACCATTTCTATGAAGGAAGTAGGTTCTGACGTTATCAGATATATCTTTGTGTGCTCTGTTGTTGACACAGTTAAGTACTCCTTTTATTTGCCACCCTCAAAGTGTATTTAGTGCTTAATGTGGGTTGTTTCCCATCTCAGTGTGCCTGTTACTGCAGCTGATGGTTCTCCTGTGGTGGGTAATATCTGCACTGGGAGCCATAACCAAATCATTTCACAGTCTGTTAATCTAATTCAATCTTAGGTGTAACATTCATCACGTTCTGCTGGTCTAAATTATTGTTAGACTTTAGGCCCGATTTGAACCCCCTCCTTGTGGTTACTAGCTTCTTTCTATCGCAAAAAAAAATAAAAAATACTCCATAACTTGCAGGTATGTGATATGATCTTTGAGGAAGCAAACAACCTCTACGTCATGCAAATAAGTCAATTTACCTCATATGTTACATGATAGGCAATCTACACACTCACTGGTCACTTTAGGGAGACTTTCTAATTAATGACCAGTTCTGTGGTCTGCATACGGAAGCATAATGTATCCACTTGATTTATAAAGGTTTCTGTTTTTATGACTTTTGGTTGGTTAGGTGGCAGCCAGAGTGGTGGGCCATTCAAGCGGGTTGCTGGTGTCTGTGCAGCCGTGGCTCGAAGCAGGGCCCAGGCAAAGCCTGGAGCAGCAGGGGTTGTAACCAAAACTGCCTGTCCTTAGACCACAGTGACCAGTCCAACGACCGCACTGTGAAAGCTCAGATTATGGTTCATATAGTGGTCCGTATAAGGCACTAATAGCTATAGCTAATAGCAGGTTGCGGGCCCTGTTGCCGGCCCTGTTGCCGGCCCTGTTGCCGGCCCTGTTGCAGGCTTCGAGCTGTGGCTGCACAGACACCCGCACCCCGCTTGAATGGCCTACCACTCATTACGCCGGCACCGATCATCAGAAAAAAGTTGTAAAAACAGAAATGATTTAACTCGTAAAAACAGAATTACTTTTGTCATAAAAACAGAAACCCTTTTAAGTCAAGTGGATGCATTAGGCTTCCGTATCTGCATGTTGTGTATCTTCCTTCACAATTCTGAGCCTTGATCTGAACTCTAACATGTCTAAGTGCATTTAGTCTGATTGCAGTGTCTGATAGTGGAAACAGTGGCTCGGGAGTGAATGTCTTTCTCTATTCACATCCATATCCACTGTTTTATTCTCATATTATTGCAGTGCAAACACACACTGTAGTAATGGATCCTCATACCAGCAAACAGTAATAAACGCTACTGCAGTCTCCCCAGCTGAATATTTAATGCAGAGATACTGCAGCACTTCCTGTATTCCACTGGGCTTTCTGCAGAAATACTAAAGCAGAACATCTCATTTTAAAAATGATGATGGCCATGTAGCAGAGCAGTAGTGACGTACGCCTCCATCTTAGCTAATAAGATAAAGCTTCTCAAGTGTGAGGGACCAGACACAGGAACGATTGTGTCCTGTTTCCTCACACCATAACAGATCACTTAATCTGAGGTAACTTGAAAGACTGCTGTAGCACACTGTACATTCCTTTTCTGCTTGCAAAGGTTTGTGTGCAACTATTGTGGGTATTGCAAGATGAGCAGCCATTACAGAAAACCATTGCCACAAAGATTAAAAGTAACAAGTTATTTGCCAGTGCTAAACGATTGTCACTACTTTTATCATCATGCACTGACCCTTTAAGCACCACTTAAGATAAATAAAAGAGTTCAGTAGAAAGTACAGTAAACCTGAAGGCTGTCATAACTATACACTTTAGACTTTAGTATATAAAGAGGTTGTGACTGGAAGATCATTGAAGCTTCATACCATGACAAAATACTAAACGGTAATTTTTGACTTTTTTATACACTGAAAACAATTCAATCTGATCACACACAGATAGGCCTCTCACATAAGTAAATCTGTTTTGTATGATTCTTTCTTTTTCCATTCAGTTGAATGTATTACTAAGCCTTTTCCACTAATGTAGTAACTATAACTGCTAATAAAACCAACATGGAAGGTGTCTGGCTTTTAGTTTAAAAAGGAGGCATTGTTTAGTGTGGCTCTGAGACCAGTCCAGATGCTTGTACTTAATGCCGCACACGTCCCATTTACAAGGAGCTAAAAGCACCTATTGAAGTTGTTATAGGGCTATAATCTAAACATTCACTTATATTCTTTACTCTTTTCCCACAGTTGTGTGACACAGCGCTGTCTCACGGCTACCTGCCTGTTGTCTTTAACCGCCGCGGCCACAATGGGACCCCCCTCACCACCCTCAAACTCCAGTCCTTTGGTGACCCCTGCGACCTTCGAGAGGCTGTGCGCTACATCCGCTACAGGCAGCCATCAGGACGACTGTATGCCGTGAGCGAGAGCACAGGGTCAGGCCTGCTTCTGTCCTACCTGGGCGAGTGCGGGTCGTCCAGCTACGTGACCGCAGCTGTGTGTCTGTCTCCTGTGTTTAGGTGCCAGAACTGGTTTGAGAATGGACTCTGCTGGCCGCTGCAGTGGGCCGTGGCACTGTACCAGAAGATATGCCTCAACAGGTACATACACAGACCCCTCCAGAGCAACATGAAGAGGTTTGACAATGAGAAATGAATGGCTGATAAGAGTTAGTATCATTGACGTCATATACAATTCTAACTTAATACAATATAACTATGACAATATTCTGATGTTTGAAATAAATCATACACTGTAGTTATGTTATATGTAATGCACTTATTTTGGAATAGGTAAAAAAACTTCACTGCATTTTTCACAATATTGGTGAATCATTGACGGTTTAATGCAATTCATATATAGAAAATGTATTAGAAATGTCAGGCCATAGTACTCAGCCTCATTGTTTTGTATAGTTTTTAAGTCTTCATAAAAGAACTGTGGAAAGAATAATTCTCTGTGTATACAAGCAGTTATCTGTAATTAGAAATATTGGGCTGCATGAAATTTTCATTAATCCAAAATTGAAAGCTCTCACGCGGATGAGAGGGCTGGAGCATATGAGTACTTGCTTTATTGGAAAAGAACAGACAATTAAGGGAACAATCAGGTTACTGTAGCAACAGATGATGCCCTCCTGTTTGCCTTTATTGATTTTTAGAGACATCGTGACCTAGATCAAGTACATCAAATCAGACTAGAATGGATTTTCTAGCTTTAAGTCTTGTTTGTGTTGATGGGTTGCAGGTATCGGACTGCGCTGAGTCAAATCATCCAGCCCGAAGTCTTGTTTTCCAGCAGCACCATAAGGGGCATAGAGGAGGCCCTGTTTTGTCACAATTCAACAACAGCGCCACCTTCAGGATGTCTCTCATGGGACACTTACTGGGAACACAATGAACCTTTGAGGGATGTGGATGAGGTGGCAATCCCTGTCCTAAGTGTATGCTCCCGAGACGACCCTATCCGCGGTGACGCCAATTCTACCCTACCATTGGAACTTTTTGAAACTAACCCCCATTTTTTTCTTCTTTTGACCCAAAATGGAGGTCACTGCGGCTTCTCCACCCAGTCACCCAATGCACGTGGGCCTGTGAATGCAAACAGTGGTGGAATGGACAAGCAGGAGGTGAAATGGAGTCATAAAACAATGCTAGAGTTCTTCAGGGTGACCACTGACTTCTTTGCAGCAGAGGAAAGAGCAAAGCAACTAGCGGCCAGGAGGCGAGGTTTGGGCGGGGTCACAGGAGGGAAGGCGTTCCGGAACCGCAGTATCAGTACATGTAAACGAGTGCCAGCGTGTTCACATAACATCCATGCTATTTACAACTGGCAGAGGTCCTATACAAGGTGATGGAGCCTTAACTAATTGAATGTAGGCTACTCATGATGTGTGATGAAGGAATATTTCCATGTGTCTTCATTTAGTATTCTCACTCATTATGTTTAGGTTGAGATATTTATTACATATTGACATTATGGCATCGTTAAGTCAAGTTATTGTCATGCGCAAATGTGTAGAGGCCATCTGAATGTGGTTATGTTGAGCACTCAAAATCAATGGCATATCGATAACTTGATACGATTGCAGTAGTTTTTCAATTTGGATAGTGAAAGGAGCTTAAATAGGACGTTTTTTTTACAGTTTGAACCAGGTAAAGCTTTAAACTATGCCACCTGAGCACTTCTGGATAGAGCATATTTACAGACAAAGAAGGTTTTTCATCTTAAATGCAAAATGTATATATTTTTTTAACAGTTTTGGCTTCATTACTGCTCTGCATATTTTGTAAAACATTTTCTCTCAGCAAATGGCATGTTTTAGAGTCTGTATAATTCAAGCCAGTTGATTATTCATCCGAAAAAGTGGTTTAAAACACACAAAACCTGTTCTACATTCTATGTAATAAACATCTTTATTGTTCTAGCCTTTGCACTGTATTATTGTGACATTTTAAATAGATGGCGATTGAGTATTTTCTAACATTACTAAACCTATGATGCCAGGACCATATTAGATACATTCCTTTTGACTGTCTACATTAAGCACAGTTTAGCTGTTCAGTTTACACACGTGTCTATAGTGTCATATCATGTGACGACAATATAGTAATAAACTGATTATGACTACATTCATTTCTATAGATAAGACTTATTGAAGAAGCTGTGTGCACAAGCTTTATTTTCCATTTTTAAAGAAAAAATCTAATATATACTATGATTGATCAATTTTAGATAACTGAATGATAAGTTGCTCTGGATTTGTTTGTATAAAATTACATACAACATAAATAATCACAGACTTTTAATTAATGTATACTAATGTCTGCTCTCTTACCAGTCAAAATACATGTGATTGGTTGCCAGAAAATCTAATTTGTTTATTGGTGTAGACTGTAACTATGAAAAATTATTTTAAATTATAACTGAAAACATTTTCAAGTCAAATTAAAACACATACATCACAATAAAAAAAGAGAATAAGAATTCTAATCACTCCTCCATACTACAGTACAGTACAATTATCAGTGAGGTCTCAGTCGACAATCAGTGAGGTCTCAGTCATCAATCAGTGAGGTCTCAGTTGACCATCAGTGAGGTCTCATTCAACTAATAGGTCATTGAGGTCTCAGTCAACTATCAGTGAGGTCTCAGTCGACTAATAGGTCAGTTAGGTCTCAGTCAACTCTAAGGGAGGTCCCAGTCAACTATCAGTGAGGTCTCTGTCAACTATCAGTGAGGTCTCAGTCGACTATCAGTGAGGTCTCAGTCAACTATCAGTGAGGTCTCTGTCAACTATCAGTGAGGTCTCAGTCGACTATCAGTGAGGTCTCAGTCAACTATCAGTGAGGTCTCTGTAAACTATCAGTGAGGTCTCTGTAAACTATCAGTGAGGTCTCAGTCGACTATCAGTGAGGTCTCAGCCAACTATCAGTGAGGTCTCTGTAAACTATCAGTGAGGTCTCTGTCAACTATCAGTGAGGTCTCAGTCGACTATCAGTGAGGTCTCAGACGACTAATAGGTCAGTGAGGTCTCAGACGACTAATAGGTCAGTGAGGTCTAAGACGACTATCTGTGAGGTCTCAGTCGACTAATAGGTCAGTGAGGTCTAAGACGACTATCAGTGAGGTCTCAGTCGACTAATAGGTCAGTGAGGTCTCAGTCGACTATCAGTGAGGTCTCAGACGACTAATAGGTCAGTGAGGTCTAAGACGACTATCTGTGAGGTCTCAGTCGACTAATAGGTCAGTGAGGTCTAAGACGACTATCAGTGAGGTCTCAGTCGAC
>JAVQKC010062895.1:0-12402 GCA_036025475.1 Philypnodon macrostomus
CAGGAAGGAGACCCCGGGGAAGACCCAGGACACGCTGGAGGGACTATGTCTCTCAGTTGGCCTGGGAACGCCTCGGGATTCCTCCGGAAGAGCTGGAGGAAGTGTCTGGGGAGGGGGGAAGTCTGGGCGTCCCTGCTTAGACTGCTGCCCCCGCGACCCGGCCTCGGATAAGTGGAAGAAGATGGATGGATGGATGGAAGTTTACACTCTCACTTTAAGTGGATTTTCAAGTTGCAAGATTTGCAAAACTGCAGCAGAAACATTTGATTTTCCACTGGAAGCTATCTGGAAGCTAACTGGAAGCTGTGCCATGGTTGCAATACATTTGAACGGTCTATCATTGGTCCACAAACCTTTGTTTTCTCCATACTGTAATAATAGAATCAAAACATTCTGACTCAACTTTTATTAATGTGGAGAAAAACGCTGTCATTTCAAAAGTATGTTTTATCAAATTTACAAATTGTCAAGCAATTTTTTTCTGTGGTGGAAACACATTTATTTATATGAACTTCCAAAGTATTCTCCTCAGTTTGAATTTTAAATGTTACATGTAGTACAAAAGAAATTCACCAAAAATATAGATGCAGGGATCCAGGTAAAAACTATTTAGCTCTTGTTTAATCATTTTATCCAACCATCAAAACCACCTTCAGACAATTACAAGTGGATTATTATGTCTTTCAGGAATCTCCGGAGACTGGAAAAACCATCTGTCTGCAGAAGAAGCAGCGCACTTTGATGATGTTTACAAAAAGAAAATGAAAGATGTTGATTATAAATTCATATGGGATTAGCATGTCATCATATAAAAAACTACTTTGTTTTTTATTTCTAGGGGAAAGAGTGCAGTGAACATAATACTAATATTCACAGTACAATCAAAATGACATATTTAGCCTTCTATCTGTACAAATACACCATTTGATAGTATTATACCTGATGGCCTAGTGCTGAAAAGTCCAAATTGAATCTGAGTATTAATCTATTCTTATTGTAGTCTGCTCTGGTTATTTGAATGTATTACTATTGATATTGTACATGTTACATTGTGTGCTTTTGTATGAATGTGTATTTGTAGATTTTTTCTGTGGGCTTACCTGGTTAAAGGTATTACAGAGGCTGGTTGCAACAACTCAGACTAGTGTCTGTTAATGTTGCACTCAACAATAAAGCAGGTTTGAACATAATAAAGACTACTTCTGAGTCACTTGTCAATATAATGGAACCATTACGATCCAAATAGCACCGTTAGCATCAATGCTAATTACGATTAGCATCAGCATAACCAAATATAACAAAAATCCATCAAGAATGACTTTAGCATAATTCTTTTATCCTTCTCCTCTTAGACTCATAGACTTTGAAAACAGTATTTCCTTTGCAGATGATCAATTTTCAGTGTACAGCTAGTTAGCATCAGAGCTACAGTTTACAACAGAGTATTTTCTTATTCCAGAACATGTCCTTATTTACGCAGCAGACTAACCAATCACAGACAACACTTCCTCAGCCTCATTAAAGGATGGGTGTAATGCAGAGAGGGAAATTCCCTACGGGGATCTATAAAGTCTACTTTAATGTTAAAATATAATAGTGGCATTTTGGAGAATTAGCATTAACATAAGGGCCATTCCATAAAACAAGGCAGGACTGTTAGCTGAAGCAGTAATCAGGCCAAACATCTGTTCTTACCAGTGTGTAGAAGAACAAACTCCTGCCCTGTCCTGTATGTCACAAACACAAAGTCAAGTGTAAAAAGTGGGAAGTACCCTTCTCCCAAAACAGTGCTCCACATTCAGCAGTGTGTCTATGTTAGAAGGTCAGGACCTTTTGTGACAATACATCTCTAAGGCTTTTCTTTGGGCATGAGGAGGGTTACATAAATCTGAACAAATGTAGGCTTGTGTCCTATTCACACTATTGGACAACATATACACACATCAACATAAAGACACACACACACACACACACACACACAGGGCAGTTTGTCCCATTGAAATGTGCTAACAACTCCCTCAGTGTGGGTCCAGACTGATTTATAATATGTGCATTCACAGACACAACGAGAGAGATCAGCACCTTCTCATTTACTCAGGAACTATACAGATATGCAGCTGTGTGAATGGCTCAGTTTGGCTCAAAAACCTGAAGATAGTTAAATAGTTAGAAAGCTTTGTATTGTGATTCTGTTCTTGCTGTGACAATAGAATGTGTTTCCTAAAACTTAAAGCAGAAATCCAGAGGCTGTCAACATTAACACATTATGCGGTTAATCCAAAACAAATGTAAGCTTTATTAATCAAATAATGACATCATCTGTTTTGGCCGACATCCTCTTGTATTTTACCTGAGGGATACCGGTTTGAGATGGCAAGGGTGTTCAAGCACCTTAGTCATGCACCTTAATCATTGCACACCTGTGAGATGCGCCCTGGTAAACATTTTTATTGTCTGGAGATGAGGAAGAGACTGACGGAGATCGAGAGAGAGGAAAAGGCACATTTACCGGGGACCGTGAGGGCACACTGGGACCACGAAGTGTTAGGAGGCCATCTACACACGGGCAGAGTGAGGAGCCTGGTGGTGTGAGTATCTGGCTGATGATATCATAACGCATACTGCCGGTGTTGTTTGTGTTTAAGGTGTCCCAGCTCCTGAAGAGGACAAGCACCAGGCAGGAGGTGATTGGGATGAGAGAAAGAGTGTTGTGTCGCTGAAACACACAGGAGACAGTATTGTAAGTAACACTCTACCAGATAGCTTAATGCCTTGATGTCCCATGCCCCTGAACTGGCCACTGTTTTGTGGATTTTAGGTGACCTGGTGCGTCTGACCAGAGGGCCGAGGACCGAGAAGCTTGCTAGACCAAGTTGGACCAAACCCAAGGACAAGGAGCTGCCCGCCTGAGAGAAAGACGTAAAGACCAACACCAATTATAGAACTTTGGCCACTGTATGGTATAACCTACCAACCGGGAAAGGGGCATAACCTAATTAATTATTATTCAT
The DNA here is from genome assembly GCA_036025475.1 of Philypnodon macrostomus. NCBI lineage: Eukaryota > Metazoa > Chordata > Actinopteri > Gobiiformes > Eleotridae > Philypnodon > Philypnodon macrostomus. Next base: position 3,012 of record JAVQKC010062895.1, read on the forward strand.
CATAGAAGAACCAAAATCTATTTCAGCGTCATCATGATGTGTAACTGTCCCTAAAATTTTTAAAAGATCCAGCAATTTGTTTTTGAGTTATCGCATCTGCGGACAGAGGCGATTCCATAACAACCAAGTCTGTATTATTTACATTTTTTTCTATGTATTACAATGAGCTATAGGGGGAGCTTTGCAGAGGAGAGGTTTGACCAAATCAGCAAAAAACACCATATATCCAGTTCAAAACCCTATGTTTACCCTTACTGACAGCTGATAAACGAATGCTCTTGTAATTGCTGGACCTGTTGTAAGCTGTTGAGAATAGGATTTATGTAGGTCAGTGCACTCAGAGTGCTGTTTGGATACACTCACTAATGTGTTCCAACATGCATGTCTGTTCACTAGAAGACTAACATGTGTGGCCTACGCAGGTTAGCAGATCCATTCAACAGATTGAACCTAAAATATAACAAAAATCCATCATACTAGTGCTATGTTTAAGAAATAAGGTATTACCGAGACAGACAGGATGCTGGAATATACTGTAGCATGTTTGAGACTTCAGCTGCACACACACGTTTGATTTATGGAATACATAAGGTCTGTATAATCTTATTCTGCGTTCACACCAGGCGGGACCGACGTGAATAGAGCAAATGATTTCCATGGTAAGTCTATGTAAAGGTAGTCCTGCGGGGTGAAAGTAGTGAAAAGCGAAACTGCGAGGCGAACAAGGCAAAAGATGAGGGCTGAATTTTTGGCGACAACCAATCAGGAGCCTGCTTTTGTGTGAAGAGAGCAAAGGATCAGATTTCCAAAGTGTCATGGTGCATAAACAAACTTCACTGTCTGTCTGTATGCAGCATTAAAACACATTGTTGATTGTTTATAGAGACAGGAAGACTAAACCACCTGAGATGTAGTAAGCAATTAGATGGTTATTTGTGACTGGAGGGTTTTGTGTGATTTGTAACCATCCGAATCAGTGATTCCTCGTGGAACTAGATGATAAACTGTAACCAATGCCTTGGAAAAGTAATGTGCTTAATGGTTATTGGTTTACACCACTTACCACACGTTTGTAATAGCTGCTGATAAAACTGAAGAAGTGTCCGTTTCAGTGCTAGCCATGCTCACAAAGAAACAGAACAAATCATTATTAGAATCATAGCCTTGTTCCTCCTGTCACCTTAAACATGGGAGTTCTGCTGATCTTTGACCCTCACTGCCCCTTCCTCGACTGCCTGTCTGCTGTGGGACCCCCTCTCTGTGTGTTTGGGGGTTCTCGCTTCCAGTGCCCCTGCCTCTACATTCAGCACACACTTCCCTGGCCTCTGAGTGATGGTGTCAGCTGGGCCTGTCAGCTCGAGTCAAGCCCTTTTCCAACCCAACCAGTGGGGGTCTGCTGCATGTGTCTGTGGCCCCCGTGTCTTGAATAAGACCTTTTCATAGAGGTGTCACAGGAAAACAGCTAGGGGCCCCAGACCAGGACAGGGCCAGAGACACAGGATAAGATGATGCACACTAGATATGCAAAATTGTAAAGCAATGTGAATTTGCAATATAAGAAAGCATTGTTTGATCACTTGTTTACGTTGACCTATAGACACTTTAAAAAATGTTTGTCATATGGAATGTTCAAAGTTCTAGAAAGGAGGCGACTGGAGCAAAAGTGAGTTAACTTGACAAAAAAGTAATGTTTGTGGTGAGGGTTAGAATCTGAGCATACAATAAAATAAACTATTGTGGTCATCAACATTTCTGTAAGGACTTGTCCAGTAAAACCAAAAATCTAACTGTTATTAATGTGTACTTTAAATAATGAGGTCCATTCACTAATGTTTCCTAACCAGGCTCTGACATTACCTACATGTAGTGGTTATCATTTGTCAAAACTATCTTAATTTGCAATATTTTGTGGCTAATTCTAATTTCTCCATTGAAAATGTATTACGGTCGTGCCTCCAGTTGCTTCCATTCCGGAATTTAGAACTTTCTATTTACAATCTATGAAATGGTCTATATGCATACGATAACATAAGATAACATTAGACACCATACTCGTCTGTATGGTCCCAGGGTCCTCCTTTTCTCAAATGCAAATGATATGAATGGCATTTCATGACACTTAAAGCACTTTACAATTCAGTATTTTTAATTCACAACACGGTCATTTACTGGTGGTGGTTTTAGTAAAACCACAGCCCACAGACAGACTGAGGGAGATGCAGGATCCATCCATACCCTGTCTTCAGCTTCTCCAACCACCTTTATTCCGGTTATTGATAACCCAAAAAACAACCTGAGCCAAAGTCACAAAATAAAACATGTACTAAAAAATAGGTCTACACGATTTTGAAATAAAAAATAATTGTGGTTCTTCTGACAAATATTGCAATTGTGATTACATTTGCAATTTGTTTTTGAAAACAAGATTGAGTTTACAGCTCATTTTAAACCTGTCTGGAAGCATTAACATCTGAAAGGAGACTAAAATCTTTACCGTTAAACTTCCACATGAATCACATGGCTTATAGAACATGTTTGTAGAGGTTAAACCTACAAGGTGCAGTTTTTTTTTACATACATACATTTTGTTGTGTGCTGAGGATATGTTATTGCCTAACAAACTGTAGCCTAATTGTGGCCATTTAAACTGAGATTTCGAATCGATCGTGATTAATTGTGCAGCCTTACTATCAAATAAGTTCTGGTTTTAAATGTAGCCAAAACAAAGGACATGTGCATTGACTTAAGAAAACAAACTTGCACAGGATCCTACTATCATCAGAGGCCAGCCTGTCGAGTGTGTGGACAGTTACATATATCTGGGAACATTCATTGATTCTGATCTGAAGTTTTAGAGACAACTCTGACTGAGGAAGCTGGCCTGCTTAATATTTATATTAACTTTTATCAAGCCCATATTGAACCTGTGTTTTTGGTATGGGAACCTGGCTCTGAGAGATAAAAACTCCCTTCACCAAGTGTAAAGTGGGCTAGTAAGCTTGTGGACAAGCCTCAAATGAGCCTATCTGAGCTCTATTCCATACAGCTCCAGCATAAGGCTAGCTCAATTCTCCTTGATTGCCTACATCCACTGAAGAGTGAATTCCAGCTCCTACGCTCTGGTCGCCGATTCGTAGCCCCTAAGGGTAGGACCAAGCGTTACAGAGATAGCTTTGTACCTGCAGCCATTGCACTGTTGAACAGTATTGGACACCAATATGAGCACCGAGGACCGTTGTAGTGGTGAAGCACTGTTTTTGTGATTGTAGGTTTTTAAGTGTTGATGTGTGAATGAATATTTTTTTCTGGACTGCTGAAACCCAATCTGTTAACACATTTACCCCCTGTGTTACTAATAAAGAAACCTTGACCTATTAAATGTTTTCAGGGGCAACTTCGCCACGGTACACAACAGTAAAATAAAAATCATCACTTTTATCTTTTTGTGGAACAGCCAATATTCCACATAGGGGACATTCAGAACTATTTTTGCTGCATTGCCAGTGTGGTCACCTGATGCTTCAACATTCACTTGCATCATGGGTAATGATGCAAAGTTTCATTTTCGTTTTACCAATTCAGCAAACTTTTGAAAGGATGGAAGTTGATATTCCCATGTAGAGCCTGTTTCTTGCGTTGGCTCTAGCTCTAGTTTGCTAGATTGAAGTCTGTGTAAACCCTATAGGAATCTTACACTAAACCGGGGGGCGTCCAAACCTTTTTTCACTGAGGGCCACATTGTGCTTCCAAAATCGAATCAGTTGTTCCTTGTGTCATTCCTGACCTTAACCTGAAAATGTTATCCATATCTGTTCAGTAGAGGGCCACTCCCTGAGGTGACCTATTGTCCTGTTTTCGGTCCACATTTTCACTTAGGATATCTTGTTACACATTGAATGTTTTCTTTTGGTTAGATTATGTAAAGTCACAAGCAGTAAAAAATACACTTTGACGCAAATGAGAGGTAAGTCCGAGGGCCACAAAAATATCTTCTGTGGGCCGCATTCAGCCCCCGGGCCATAGTTTAGACACCCCTGCTTACTGTCAGAACTTGATAAGAAGGCTTTGTAATGTAGTTAATAGCCCCATATTATGGATAACATGTGCTAATTCCCTCATAGTCTCACCACTTTAATTAGGAACAGTATCGAGGGAGGACGTCACGCTGAGATGGAAAATCAGACTTATTCCAAAAATGTCTGTGTGTGCAGAGATTAGCCTTAAACAGTGTCGTGTTTGACTTTGAGAAGTTTCCCACCACGGTTTTCTTTTCTCAGCGGGCCGCAGCCGTTATTAGAAGTGACTCTGCTCACAAAGGGTGGTCTGTTCCCCGCTGTTTACACACTTTATTAAAATAGCTGCTAAATCTAAATAACACGCTCAAAATACCACACATCAGCTTTAGAACTACAAGCCCTGGTGTCTCTCTCGTGCCGTGCAGTAGAACAACACGAGGTTCAAGAATGTGAGCGTATCAACCAGATTAATCCCACCGTTTGATTTTTCTGTGTTCTTGGTGGAAAAAGGATTGACAAGTGTGTCAGGGCCTCTCACATGTGATTGATTTAGATTTGAATACAGGCATTGTTTTGTGGAGCTGTGGCCAGTGCTAACATAATACTTGTGTGTGACTTGCTTTCCTGTATCCTGGATCTGGATCTTCGATACACTGTTCCTCATTTGTACATGTCCAGATGATAGTAATGTGGGCATATCAGACTTAATGTACAAAACATCTAACATGAGCTCCTATACATTCAATCACATTTTACAGATTTGAATCTGTTTGAAATGACACCCAAAAGACCATTATCATATATCTTAAGTTAGCTAATTTTAAGTTAGCTCCCCTTATGTTAGCTTTTGTCCGTTGAAAACAGTTATAGAGTATTCTTCCAACAATGTGATAAAAAATCTCAGTTGTGGAAACAAGTGTTTATTTGACCTTTATTTAACCAGCAAAGTCCAACTAAGATTCAGAATCCTGGAGCCAACGGAGAACCTATTGTTCATGTTTTTAGTGGTAGGGGAAACCGGAGTGCCCAGAGGAAAGCTCACACATGAGGAGAACATGCAAACTCCACACAGAAGGACCGTGCCCATGTAATTTGGTGTTGTGCAAGCCAACAAAAGCAATTATCTACTAAGACCTCAATACTTGTCACTTCATATGTATGTATCTGTGCTTTCTAACCGTTTTTAAAATCTGTTGCATTTATACTTCCATGAGTTTTGAATGTCAGCTTATGTGTTATGTTACATAAGCAGTAGAGGGCACTAGTCAAAGAATACAACAACAAACATGGAGGTTTTTTCACTACTTTTTCAGAAAAAGACCTAGAGCCTGTGACTTTTTTAAACTTAGCCTGTGACTTTTTTAAACTTAAGTCTGTGCCCTCTGTTTGGGCCGTTGAACATTGCTCACTCAGGGCAACGAATGTACTGCTCTGTTGGTACGCATCCACAAGCTCTCTAGAGATGGACTTAACTACGGACAGAAGGCTCCATGCGTATCCATCTGCGTTTCCAATGTAGAGTATGAATGAGCCTTAAATGATCTCAACCTCACCTACTGAAGACACACAGACTTGGTTATGGCCAGTACTCTTTTCAGCCTGTCTGATGATCTATAACTAGGGCTTCAATGTACCTGTTGCTAAGAATGGAATTTTCTGATCAATATCTAATCTAATAATATTATACATTTTCATGTGTGTGCATGTTTTTTTTTGTTTGATTGTACTCCAGATTGCCACCATCAACCACAAAACATGCACACCAATACTTCAGTCAGGCCCCAATGCAGCAAGCACAGGTGGGTAGTAATCAGTTACATTTACTTTAGTCTTTTTTTTAAGAGTAGTTTTTCTGACTATTATTTTGAAATAACTGCCTAGTCCGCATATATATAATGTTGTATTGGCCTGTATTTGTCTTTCTCGATGTGACTCTTTATCTCCCTCTCATCAGAACAGTCTGTGCGGTTATTATGGCTGACCCTGAGTCCTGAACCAGGCTTTTTAACCGCTCCAGACTGTGTACATGGTCTTTCTGCTGCGTACACAATGGAGTTTATCTTAGCTTTAATGTATGCTTATAAATTGTGAGGGTCCGATCGCTTTATGAGGCTCTTTTAAACCCATATCCACTAATGTAAATACATCTACAGCACTGGGCTTTACATGCATATTTGAGTTAAGATATGTTGAGCTAGTTATACAAGACTATGGTAAGTATGAAGAGGAAAGTGAAAAACAATATGGCTTTGTTTAGTTTTATTAATTCATGTTGATTATAGACCTCTCCAAGAGCAAAAAACAGATTAAACTATTAGTGATGTAACAAATAGTGGCTAAAAATAGTAACTAAAACTATGTTTATTAGGGATGTACCGGTATGAAATTTCCAATGCCGATATTTCAATGAACAATTTGGCCGATTCCGATATTTGGTAACCATGTATTAATAATAATAATAATAATAATAGAAATAAAAATAATAATAATAATAATCAAAATAATAATAATAATATAATAATAATAATGGATTGGATTTATATTGTGCTTTACAATGCCCAAGGCTTTCTCAAAGCACATGTCTTTGTAACTAAAATATATATCTAGATATATATATATAAAATACTGCTTTAAAATGTATTTATTAATCCATAAATAATAGTTTTACTTCATTTTGACAATGTAAATTTAGACTTTTGGAATGGTCTTCTCTAAACCTAAATATTAGAAGTCATACTTTTTGACCACAGGTTAACATCATCCATCTGTGGAGGCCGATACCAATATTAGTCAAAATGTTAAATATCGGCTGATACCAATGTTGAGCCGATGTATCTGTGCATCACTAATGTTTACATCATGTCAAAAAGCCGTGCTAACGGTAGACAGGATGCTACTTTGATAAGGCAAATTGTCCGACTGTATTATTCACATGTTGTACTGAGTTCAGACTGTCTTACATATCCATGCTTTGGCTTTAAATCCATTAACACAAAGATCTTCCATCTTTAATGAAAACTCCATGTCTCTAATGCGCTATTGTTACCGGCGTATCTGATTGGAGAAGATGTGTGTTCAGCCGTGAGGGTGTCAAGGCTTTGTTTATATCCCAGAAGAAGTCAAAGTTGGAGTTAAGTACTAGAGTTAAGCTGTCATAATTATTACTTGAGTCCCAGGGGAGGGACCAGAGTAAATAAATAATTATGACAGATTACCAAGGTTACAACATACAACGTCAGATTATAATTTTTCAAATGTACAGATTTAATTGTCCCTGTATGGAAATTGACCCTCTGCATATGACCCATCCTCCAATACTGCTATAGGACAACCTTGTTGTGGTTATGTGTTCTGGCAATAGTGAAGCAGTGCAAACACTAACCTTTTGACTTACTCTACCATCTGAGCTACTGAACTAGTCATCATATATAGATTATGAATATGACTTTTATCTTTCTGTGGCAGAAAAAAGCAGTTAAAAAGAATCCAGTGTTTTCTTAATGCTCCAGCCCATTAGTTCTTACATGTTAGCTTTACATTAAAAGTATGTCCTGTCTTCCGGGCATGTGTGCACAGCCTCTTTACCACAAAACCTTCTCACAATGCAAGCTTTCTTCACATCAAAGTCCACGGGCCAAGCGATGTGCTGCTGGGCGGGGGTCCAGGCTGTGTGCTGGTGGGCGGGGGTCCGGGCAGTGTGCTGCACGGAAGGGGTCCAGGCCGCCAAATAGAATATCTAGTTTAGTTAAAAAAAGTACAAAAATACATAACTTAATTCTTTTATTCTGGAAAGTGTCACAAAATGTCAGTTTAAAGAATAAAACACTTAAATACACTTCCACAAAATAATGACTTCAATTGACTTTGTTTGGATTTGGTTTCAAAATGATTGAATTTGGTTTCAAAATGATTATTAAAAAAATATATTTCAAGCTAAAATAACTGCCAGTGTAATAGGAAAATTGCACTCAAAATAGTCTATCTTATTTCAATGTGACAATATTACAGTTTAGCTTGTAATCAGAGGCAGCGCTACCATTAGGCAAAGGTAGGCAGCTGCTTATAAATAAAGCCCGGTTTTCCTTTTTCTCTTAATGGTAAAGCCATCTGCTTGCTGTGGACTGACAAATCAAGAGAATTTTTACAAGGGATTTTAAAAGTGTAAAAAAAAATATTCATACCAGACAGAATTAGCCTGGCTTTTTTCCTATTATATACAAAGATGTTAGACTGGTCTCTTCAATGTCAAGGGTGGAGTTTATCGATGTATAGTAAACCGATCAGAAACACCAGACATGCTGCTAAAAAGCCACACATGCATCACAGTTAAGGAAGTCACGTTAGTAAAGTTTGTGTAGTACACGGCCATAGATATTTTTTTTTTTTCAGTTCAGGCTGTGTGCTGTTGGGCGGGGGGTCCTTGAGAGGGTTTAGGACAGGGGGATGACAGTGCTCCTCTCAGGTGCTGTCATATCCAGGACCAGGGCACCTCGGCGGGACAGAGCCAGGTCTGTGTGAGTCTACTTTGAATACGGATTATGTTTCACTGTACACGACTCCCTCAGAGTTCAGAGAGCGGCTCATTTATGTGGAGAATATCGTGAATGTGGCGTTTGTTTTGAGGATGGGGCCAGCGCGGATGTTTTGGCTCATGTCTCCTCCCGGGCCACGGAGAGGGGGTCTTTGGTTGAAACTGTGAGATCAAACACTCTAAACACGATGTTATGAGAAGTGACTGTTGTCATAGTGGGATTCAAACCAGACTCAGACACACATACAGTATGTGATACTGTGCTTTTTAAAGCTGTGGTCCATAAGTTTCCCAAAATTAAAAAAAATATGACCCTGTTCTGCTCTGTGAAAGTACATTTACTCTAGAGACCAGGAGAAGGGACTAAGGTAAAATCAGATTTATGACAAATACGTTCTTTACATCATAAGCGTGCTGGGCCCATAACCCAGAGGTCGATGGATCGAAACTTAACTGTGAAAGAAGGTATCAACCAGGAGGTTGGTGGCTAGGACACAAATGGTATTTTTCCTACAACAATATGTAAAAGACGTAAATCTGATATCACATGGTTTATTCCCCAACTCAATGAAGCCTTCTCAGACCCTAAAAATTCATCAAGGTAATGAGTCAAGCATTAAAAAGACATCATCAGCGAGCAAAGATTGCCCTCAATTTAGAAGCATGGAGTATAGTTAATTCACTGGTTAATCAAAATCATGGCATCTCAGTGTCACTGAGGCTTTCATGTGTTATACACCATTCCCAGCTGATGTGAAACACAGCACCAGCCACCACCAAAGGTATCTCTCAACAGTACTCTTTACATTTGCCATCATAAGCCCCAGTGGCCTAATGTATAAGG